>RJWH01000194.1:1013120-1164464 GCA_004363575.1 Solenodon paradoxus | reverse complement strand
TTGAAAAGGAGGAAGAGCAGCTCTCCTACAATGACCCCGATAAGAAAATCTACCATCTCTGCATCGTGAATTTGGTGATAGGGACCCTCTACTGTGCCAAAGGGAATTATGACTTTGGTATTTCTCGGGTTATCAAGAGCTTAGAACCTTATAATAAGAAACTGGGAACTGACACCTGGTATTATGCCAAGAGATGCTTTCTATCCTTGCTAGAAAACATGTCAAAACACACAATCATGCTGCGTGACAGTGTTATTCAAGAATGTGTCCAGTTTCTAGAACACTGTGAACTTTATGGCAGGAACATACCTGCTGTTATTGAACAACCCCTGGAAGAAGAAAGAATGCATATTGGAAAGAATACAGTCACATATGAATCCAGACAGTTAAAAGCTTTGATTTATGAGATTATAGGATGGAATATGTAGTAATATATGAAAATGTCATTTATAATGTTTATATTTTGAACTATTTTTCTGTATGTAGCCATTGGCATCGTTACATTTGTTACATGATGAATTTTGTACATTTAAAAATTATTTTTAAAAAATAGTTACTTTTTAAAAATCTTCACAAAGTTAAATATAGGAATTGACACCTAGATTTATGAAAAAATTCAAACCAAATGGGGACACTGTGTCTATTAAACTTGTAGTGCCTGCGTCCCGTCCTTTGTTATTATTTGTGTTGTTGTATACCAAGGGTCCCTTGTATAAGGATTACATTATCCAGGGACTTGGTACTATGAAGCCCAGAACTCAGTGGTATATGTTAAGTATAGGAGTTCTAGGCTTTTAATAATAACTTCAGGGATTGTGTGTTCTGTGATTACAACTTATCATAATTATATTACTTTGTAATTAGATATTTGGGAGCATTTTTCAATATAAATAATTTATGTAACCAAAGTTCTTTAGTTTATAAATGTTTTGTTGTTTTTTACTGTGCAAGATGCAATGGACAATCCTGTGCCCTTAAGAAAATTATGGTGCTATAGTGTAGAGAGGATAAACAATTTCCAAAGAAGCAGTTTTACATGGTTTTGTCCATTTGTTAATGAGTTTAATATTGAACAGGATATAATGTTACTGTTTTTCATAATCTCATTATTATAGAATACATATATCAGTAGTATATGTACATTATATAATATTAAAATTATATGATTCATTCTTAGGTGTTTGAAACTTAGGATGTTAATACTGAAGTTGTTTCCATGTGTAGCCAGTCAGATGAGGAAAAATCTACACATATCTACACAATCAAACTTCTACCCCCATCCTAGATGAAAAGGTGAAATTTTAAAACTTCCGATAGAATCATAATGCAAGTTTCATGCCCACAATACTTCCATTGGGATCCCCACTCATTCTGCTGAGGCATTTTATCTTCTGAATGGTACAAGAGCTTTTACTATTTGTTTCCTCAACCCTTTTCTCTTCACAAATATAGTTATTAATCTCCAATTGACCTGGCTTAGAAAAAAAACGAAAAGTATTCTTCTGCAATTGTATGAAATTGCTGATTTTGAAAGTTTTAACTTAAAAAGACTAACCATTTCTTAAGGTTCAACTTAATAGCTTTCTCCTGAAACATAGTGAAACACTGCTATGAGATGATTTATTCTTTCAAAAAGAAAGAATTTAGCCACACAGGCTCCCAGATGAAGTATGTTCAGGATAAATCTTCTGTAGCTCCATGACCTCCTGGGTGCTTACATTCTATTAGATCGATCAGAAAGTTTAGCTTATTATGAAATGCAGTGATTTTGAATATATAGTATTTTTAATCTTAGTTATGTGAGTTGATACCATTTACCAACGATGCTTGATCCCATACCTGGTGGAAAAGCAGTGTTTACTGGCCTCTTCAGTGCATGCCAGAGGATAATTCTATCTGCAGGAAATGTTCTTTAACAACTTTGGCATTAAAAGTGTTGCTGCTACTTTGTGCAGTAGCTCTGTGACCCTCTCAACCTTCACAGCCCCTCAAAATTTAGAAAGTGAATGAAATGAAATCCTATATTCAATAGTCATGATACATTCTGATTTCTTATTTTCTCTAAACTGCTTTTTTTTCTTAAAAATAAAAAAGCACAAAGAGTATGTAATGTTAACCACCCACAAGCAAATGTTTTCCAGATTCCTTTTTGCAAAAAACCAGGCCTTTATTCAACTATACTTTATTTACCCAGGTGCTGTGTGTTTATGGTTTGCTATATATGTGTAATTTAACTTTTCAGAACATAAAAAGCTTTTCAGAATAGTTTTTAACCCCTTGCCTCTGGGCAGTTGGGATTTCCTGGTTAGTAATACATCAGGAAATTCTGACGGCTTCTACTACCGAGTAAAGGAATAAAGACCAATCCTGGCATTTTTCCCCTTTCTTAACCTGCTGCAGAGAGGCACCTTTCTGGATTGATAGATTGCCGCCAGGTCACAGCAGATTCAGGAACCAACCCTACAGAGTCGGCCAGCCTCAGAGCATTGGGGGAGGCTGGGAAGGTTGAAGACATTTCTGGGCTCCCAAGACACAGTCCTTTATTTTTAGGATATACTTTTTAAAACTCACCTTCAAAGTATTCTGTTCTGTTTAGTGATAGTAACAACTGACCTTACAATGAATCGGCTGTTTGCCATTTGAATGAAGGCTCTCACCCCTATTGTTCTGATGAAAAGTTTGGTTCTGTTCTCCTAGATAGTTACTCATGTGCTAAAGCTCCCTCCCTCCTTGGGGGTGGAGGCGAAAAATATTTTCTTAAATTTTTAAAACTTTGAACCTTTAAGATTTCTTGATACCATTGGCATAGGGCATTTTAAAGTCATTAAATATTAAATCTAGAATTTCATTATCTTAGTCAAGCCCCATCTCCACGTGTTCAAAATATCAGCAATTTATTTGCACACAAGCAGTTATCTCCCGTCTCTCAGACATGTACAAAAATTTGATCTTCCTGTGCAGACCAACCAACCAGACTCCCTTGATGAGCAACATGTCACACCTAACAAAGGTTTCCTAGTCCTCGTGATCGCCTCTCTGTGAATTTGGCCTCAGCTGTGGCATGGAAATACACTAACATATGTGAAGGCCAGGTGTAGAGTGGCTAACTCTGACCCATTTGTGAGAAGCAGGTTAACTGAGAATTGGGTAAACTGGGGTGGTGGGGGTGGGGAGATGGAGTTGGTTCACTGGGCAAGAATTGTAGTAACAGATGACACTCTCCCAGAGGGATGACACAGGAACACAGAGTTAGTTTCTCAGGTCTTAAAGAACATCTCATGGAATTCACACAAAACTATCAGTGACAGTTTTGTCCCAAGATTAGAACAATTTCTAAGCTATAGATTCCCAGATCAATGAGCTTACTAGAAAATGTGAAATAATGAAGTAAGGAAGGGTAAATGGCTTGGAGGGGAAGCTTTAAGGGAGTAACTTTTGTCACTCTGTATCCTGGCATGGGTCACATTGACATACAGAGGGTTAGCCTTGCTGGAAGTTGTGTCTAGGTAAGCAGGGTGTGGCTCTCTGATTAAAAAAAAAAAAAGTTTCATTTCAGGCAAACATCAGCATTTTCAAATACAAATTTTCATCTAATGTTCCTTTGTCATTTTCTTAGTGACTATGGGTGATCTGGAAACACCCGAGAAGCTGTGCTTTCAGTCTGCCACACCCAGCAGCTTCCCAGTAATGGCAGGACTTGCAGCTCACTCTCCTCCATTCATCAACTGCCTCTTACACTTTGCTGGCCTATGACTAGGACTAAAAGTGACGTCTGGGATATTAGTATTAACAGCAGTTTGTGATGATCCAGTAGCTGGGTTTTTGGTTGTCCAACCACATAATCACCATGACTGTAGTCACCAGATTTTAAACTTATCCTTTCATTCTAGAGATAAGAAATATGCACATTTCTGATTACCCTAATGTAGCTAAATCATTCAGCAGCAACCTTAATTCTTAAATTAGTGGTTTTAAGGAAATGTCACCTTCTAAAGAACCTAGGTTGTCTTTAGACTACAGTAAAATATTTCTTTAATCTTAATCAGTTCTTTTAATTTGTAGTCTCTGTGCGAAGATGTATAGTTTATACAAAGAAATTATTCTTATATTTTGAAGTGCAGCTCAAAGGGATAAAATACAAGTTATAAAATTCAAATTTGTTAAGCCTATCAAATACAGAAGTTCCTTTAATGAGTCTCCTACTAAACCTACAAAGGCATCAGTGAGGACCTTGTAGTTTAAACATTTACAGAGAAAGACAAGTTCTGAGACAAAGGGTTTCTTGGTGTTTTCATGGTGTGTAGTTATGACAGCAGCTTCCACTCGTAGCTGGGAGGATGACTTTGTTTGCTAACTTAGCCCCTGCTTTAGACGGCAACAATTGACTTTCAAAATCAGGGATTTCATATAAGTCACAGTCACCCAGCACACACATTAACAGTGAAGCAGCTAGGACAGAGGCACTTGATTTAGTCAGATCTGGTTCCATATCCCAGTAATGCTACTGCCCAGCAACAGTGGGTATTAATCTCACTAAACCTCAATTATTTCATCAGTTAACAAGGGATGATACCACTCACTTCACAAGAGTGTAGTAACAGACATTACCTAGTTTAGGGTTAAGTGCCCAGCAGTGTCTGGCAAATAAGGGATGAATTAAAAAGTAATTCATGCAATAATCAATCTAAGGACATATACACAATCAGAATTACTGAAACTTAGAAGCAACCTCAGATTTTAATTTAACAGAAGTGAAAAGTAGGCACAAATAGAGAAAGTGATTTATAGTTGGCCCAGAGAAAAGGAGACACCATTTGTAGACTTGATCTCTTCTGGGTTCTTAGACTTTAGAACTCCATGTTTTTCTAGGTGATTTTACAGCTTTCCAATGATACATTTTAGTCATTTTTAAAGTAGCTTCTCCCTTCTGGTATTAACAGAATGAGATATAAAGGATGTGACAGAACTACGCAGAAATGGATTTCAGAACTTGTCCACTGTCAATACGAGACGCCCTGTCAACAGATCACAACAGAAAATAGGTTATGAGCATATAAAAGTATATTGAGGGGGAAATAAAAGACACCCTGAGGCCAAACACAGACAAAATAAACGTGACAGCAGTTAAGACCTCACTTGTTTTTCTAATAGGGTAGCAGAGGAAACGAAGTAGCAAGCTTTATCAAAGGATTTCAGTCTGGCAACTGACAACTTAAATTAAGGAAATAGAATTGCACATTTAATGTTTGTCAGGCATAAATGCTGCTTCATTGAAAAAAAAAAAAAGCCTATCTGGACAAAATGTGAAAAATATGAGGTGTACAACAGCGTATCCAATGGAAGTGGCTACCTGTGCGCTGGATGCTCTTCTGTCCGGGTGTGACCTGGAGAGCCCTTGTGTATGAAGATATTTGCCATCGCTTGAATGAGAATTCAGAGACTATGTCTCAATTCTACTGATGAGCCGATTTTAAATGGGACAAAATATACTCTAGGTAAAAGTTAAGATTCTAAAGTTTTGAAAATCTGGATCTAAATCCAGTAAAATACAAATTTCAATAAGGATAAATAAAAAATGTAAGACAAATTAGCCTCCAGGAAGATGTGGCCAAAATAAGACAGAGAAGTTAAGCTTTGTTAAGTTCAAGTTCCATGTGAGGTGATAGTGCAATATGAAACAAAAAATTGACTTATTGGTGACTAGAATAAGAGAATCACTGGTACCATTCTGGAATGTTCAGGTCAAGACTCCTCCCTTTAAGGATATCAAATGGGCACATGTGGAGAGACTGGAAGGTGAATTGTCTGGAACTGATAGGAGCAAAGGGTCACTGCAACATGAGCTGTCTTTTTAACACCTGAAGAACTGCCCTTAAACCGAGCAATTGAAAGTCTTTGATTATAGAAGACAAGTAGCATTGATGGAGAGAAGAGGGAGAAACATTTTGGTCTAATAAGCAAACACCTCTTAATACTTAAAGATTTTAGAAGTTGGAAATGGCTTCCTAGAAAGCAATAAATTCCCATTTGGTCACAGCAAATGTTTAAGGAGTCAACTTATCTGTGTGTGACCTGGAAGGTTAGATAGCAATTACGTTTGGGAAGAAATGAGATGATTTTTAAGGTTCATTCAATCTGAGCATGTCAGCCCAGGCAGAAAATTGCTTCAACTAAATAGTATAAAAGCTAAAATCTTAGTGTAGCAAATGATTATTGAAATGCATGAATACTGGGTTCAACAAGTCTGATCCTTGGTCATTTCCTAGATAATTAAAACTTTTCCTCTAGTGTGGGAGCCACAGACAGGGACCAGATGATTATCTGTGCACATGTCCTTCACTACAGAGACACTACTGCTGGGTATAAACGATATCCTATTCGTTCTCTGATTAAAGCATATTTTGTCAATGAAGGTTAAATGGAATCAACATGAAATAAGCGACAATTTCTGTACAATGTGTGGTTTTGGTATTGTTTTATTTTTACCCCAGCACATCTTAAAAATCACACATGGGTATTTGCTTACAGAACAGTACAGTCTAGGAAAAGCAATAAAAGGCGAATTCAACATACACTGAAAGCACAGTATATAGACTATGTGTTGAGCCCTTGTGGAAAACAGTATGGCTCAGTCTGAACTGACAAAGTTAAGCTGGAATCTCTCAGGAATTTTCCTTCCCACTATATACCCATTTTTAGACTATAAATGTAAAGAGAATTGTTTGTATGCATTAATTACAGCAATTTAATGGCTTACATACAAGTGCTTAACCACATGTAGTTCCCAAAAGATTACTACAGTACTGGCAGGAATATGCACTGCCTTGGAGGAAGACTCAGGATAGTATTCAAGTCAAGTTCTATCAGAGCCAAATTATTTCACAGGCTTACTTAGCAAAAAAAAAAAAAAAAAAAAAAAAAAAAAAAAAAAAAAAAAAAAAAAAAAAAAAAAAAAAAAAGACAAAAATTAAGAAACCTACACATATTTCTCATAAGATGTCATTGTCCAGGAACAGAGTCATTATTCTGAAGGCACCATCACACAAAAAAGGACACATAACACAAAGAACCCCATCCCCCACCCCGCCACAGGCTCTGCTCCTCAAGTTGCTGTGTGAGCAAACATCTAAAAGCAGGTAGCAGGGGTATCTCAGGGACTGAGTATGCCATAGCCACCAAGCCACATTTTAGGGCTACTAAATCGGGACAGTAGGAATGAAAATGTAACCATGAAAGTACATGAACCTCATGGACTGAGGAGACGAGAGACGATAGAGCCACCACACAATCACACACACTAGGGGATCAGAACACTGGAAAGGATTGTCAGTGTGTATAGTTTAGTTCCTGGCAGGATCGTGAAGAGCAGCAGTCTTGACCTGCTAAACCACCTGTCTTTAAAGACCTAATCCTCATCTACTCTTCCAACATAATGGCTATTTCATGGAAAAAAAGAAAATTCCAACAAGGCACTGTGAGCTCTTGGGGGTATTCTTTCAATAGCTCAAAATACAACTATTTATAGAAACTGCATACGGGTACAAGCATTTCATGTCTTTTTTTTTTTTTTTTTTTTTTGATATATGAAGAAGATTCGTTTAAGGGTGAAGAAGCTTAGAAATGCTCACGTAGATTATGAAAAACACTGGCAACAGTAAGATGTACTAAAAGCACATCTATATGCTGCTTAGAAAGCCACACTCACTAAATATCCTTCCCCCTTTCTCTCTTTTCTTCTCAATTTAAAAGTTAAGAGTCTGTGAAAAACGTTTTTAATGATACTTAATGTACTATTTTTCTTCCTGTGGGGAGGAAAAGTCTATTTCCTTTGGGACGCAAAGGGAAATGTTTTCACGTTCAGAGAACTGAAGTTTGAAGTTACTTAATTCTGTGATGGTTCTTTGGCTTGAGTGTTCTAGATGTCAGTGGTCTGGTAAGGAATTGTGGTTAGTAGAGCACAAGAGGTCTCATGTTTTGAGGCTCTTCCAAGGTTCCAGGGGGAATGCTTCCGATTTAGAGGAGACTAAACACCTCCTAAGAATATAACATTGATTTAAAAAATAATTCGTGTGATAAAACCTAGCTAACAATATACTCAGCTGTAAATTCAAGGGATTTAGTTCTATTTAGGTTATATTTGATGATGTTTTATGCATAAAATTGTAAAAGTTAGTTTTATGTTCTCACGGCAGTGTACACATGAATAACGAAAGCTGAAAGAAAACAGAACACATAGCTTCACACTCTTTGAAGGAAAAAAAAAAAAATCTCAGATCCAGGTTCATTTTATTACAAATTTCAATAATTTGTTAATGTGGCATGTAGTTTTCACACTACAAATTTCACACTAAAAACAGTGTTTGGCTTAGGGAACAGAAAGCTGAGTCACCAACATCCTTCACATCTGACACTATTTCAATAGTTAAAAAAAATCTCTTGTACTTTCTGGATTTGAACAGCAAATGTGTATCTTATTTCCTTTGCCGGAAACTGAAATGAAGCAGAATGAAATGAATATATTGACATGTGGCTCGTTTGGGAACATGAAGGCTTGAGCAAAGCCACGTTTCCATAACTCTTAAAGTCAAAGGCAGTGCTAGATTCTTCAGTCCTAAACTGGTACTTGTTATTTTCAACTTTTCTCCCACCATGAGCTAATAAGCCCTAATTAAAATTAAAGTTCTGAAGATTAAGTGGTTAACAAAAAGCTACTAAAGTTGTCCTTAACTCCAGTCTGAGAATTTCTTTAAAATGTAGATATGCTTTCCTCAGCATTCCATTTTGGCTGCCTCAAGCAACAGTGCACTCATTGTGAGAATCAATCCATAACTCTGTGTTCTACATTTACATAGCAGTGGCGCTCCATCAAACCCGGCTCCATCTGAACACAGCCAAGGTGGCAAGCTTCAGCTTGGAAGTACATGGTTTCTCTGATCACCTATGGTTAAGAAGTTGTAGCTATATAAGAAAATAACAAAATAAAAATCTCTGGAGCCCACATGCAGAAAGGCATTTTCAAAAATGCAAGTTAAGTCTTAGCAGTTACTCAGTGATTATTCTGAAAAAGAGCTCCCCTTGCAGCCATGTATATCTGGGATAGTATGCATATTGATGGAAATCAGATTTCATTAAGCCTTTCTTCTCCAAAATACACCAACACTAGAAGGCTTCCAGCTTCATAAATAATGTTCAAGTGGTGTTATAATATGTAAGTATTTAGAAAGGAAACTCCCAATTCCTCAGAAGTGTAAAGAATTTAATCCTCCTTTGTGGCACAATAAATATATGATATATGATTTCTACAATTCTTACTAAACTAAAAAAGCTCAAGTGACCCATCATAAAACAAAATTCACTGTCTTATGAGCTGTAAATTGCACCCAACATTAAGGCAACAGTTTTTCTAAGGGTCGATAAAGCCTGTTCATGTTTAGCTATTAGTATTCAGTGCCATCTCTCACTAGCAGCAAGTTCCCATTCTTGCTAAAACCCCAACCCAAAGATGACATCCAATAGAATATTAGAAATGACTAATTCAAGAACAAGAAGTCAGTGTTATGCAATCCTGATAGTTCAGAACTAGAGGCAAGGTTTAAGGGCTTCTGTGCATATTTTCAAGAACTCAGCTCCCCACAGACACTAAGTGCAAGCTGAGGCAACTGTCAGAAGCAGGCGGGAAGGCTTTCTGATTTATGAAATCAAAGAGAAACAGCACTGAGGAGTGTTCATGTGTTTCAAAATGATCTCTGCAGAGGTGACTCGAATGCAGTTGCCACGATAAAATTAAGGTTGGGGAGTCCTGCATACATGAAGAAAAATCAAACAAAAATCACTAAGTGAACACTAATTTTCAGATATTAAATTTAGTTTCCTTATATCAAATACAGATTTTGGAGGTTGCTGAAATCTGAACTCCCTGGGAAATTATTTTATAACAATCACATGCAAAGGAATGTATCTGCTCAGGAATCTGTTTTATTTATTTTTTTAAATTACTCAAAAATATGTATACATTCCAGTGAGATATTAGTACCATATTAAATTTTACATTTTGATCACCAATTAAGAGAAATGACCTTCATGAATAGATGAATTTTATAAAGCTGAGATCTTTACATTCTAGAGGCAAGTATAATATCCTCATCAGGTATCCAGCTATTTCAAATATCAAGGGATTTAAGCAAAATCTGCTGGAAATTTTATAATTAAAAATAAATCAACAATGAAAAGAGGCAGCTTCTAATAATACTTAGTTTCTGTTGTTAAACTAATATTTAATTTTGATTTACAGATTTAAATTTATTAGTTTGAGGCCAATTTTACTAAAAATCATCATTTTTGAAGTCTTAAAAATATCATTTTGTCAATTTAAAATTTTCACTTTTCTGGTTAAGGCTACTTAAGATATAAAAGGTATCAAACTGCCCAAAAATACTTTGGAGCTGCTGCTACATAGACAGACAGTGTGTCCTTTTAAAAGATCGTCAGCATTTTGACTTACATTATCTGATCGAATATTAATTTTAAAAAACTACCAAAAGTTAGGTATTGCATTAAGAAAAGAATCCATCTGAAAATATGAATCATGAAACTTGATGGTGATTCAAAGTAATCATATCTCTTATTTTAATATTCAGGTTTGAATGTAAAAATGTTTGCTAAATGTGATTAATGTTCTTATTATTTAAGAAATACATTTCAAACTTCTAATGATGGTGTATTAATAGATGACTTTTTTTAAATTTAGGTTAAACCAGTCATTCAAAAAAGGCATTAAATCATTATTAAAAATAAAATTCAAACTTTACTTTTATATGAAAATTTATCATGTTGTTTGGGTTAATAAAAATAATTTGTCATTGAAACTACTGAAGATTTCCAATTCAACAGCTGAATGATGACTGTTTCTTCAGCCAGACAATTCTTTGAACTGGCGATATTAAGTGTAAGGAGTTTTCCTTCTTCTGCTTTATGGCAGCTTCTTCTGCATCTCAGCCACAAGAATGTGATGTAGAAACATTAGGACTCTAAGTTGAATAAAAGTATTCATCTCATGGTAAACCTGATCTTCACGTACGATGAGTGATATTAGCTTTTCTTATAAAACAGATTATGAATTAACTTGGATATAACAATAGGTTATCTCAGTGATACAAATACAACTTATACTTCAGTAGAAATAGAAACATGGGAGAACAAAAAAGTGTCCCCTTACAGAATAATTTGAATATTGATGATTTTAGGTTTTATAACTGTGTGAAAGAAAAATGTAGGCCAAGCACCTTAGAAGAACTGAAGGTACCCTAAATGATAGGTTGCCTATATTCTTTCATGAGTAACCTTCCCTTAATGGCCTACTCACACTAGAATGAACACTTGAGAAAATACATGTGTATCATTCATCAGTGGAATCCTTCCTTAGATATTAGCTTCCCAGAAACATTATTTTAAACAGTGGCTAGATAAGCAATAGATGACACCAAAATCTGCCTTTGTTCCCAAGAGGAAGCATCAATACAACAGCCCTGAGTTGCCTGGCTAAAACTTGAACTGACAACCAGTTGGCTGTAAACTGATGTACCTACAATAAGAGAGATTTAGGAATACCATCTGTCAATCTATAGATGTAGAAACAAAACAAACTACAGAATGAAACAAACTTATTTTAAATCAACAAATGTGCCTAAAATATAATCCATGATATATTTGATTACTGGTATAACCATAGTTGAAGATTTAAAAAAAAAGTGACTTTTTTGTAACAATAGTAATGTATTTATAAAAGGTTTCTGTTTCCAAAGATGTTATTGGGGTCCACATACTCCTTGACAGACTTCAGCATCCCAAAGCCGACATCAGAGATACTTTCCTTTAGCCACTGCTTCCGTAACTTGCCCACTAGAAAAAACAAAATCAAAAATGCTTCAATATACACTATGATGCTGGGAACCAATCAATCTTGTGACCACGAATGAACAAACACTGTGTGATAAATGCTTTTATTCAAAAATGAGAAATGTTTTGCTTTATTTGATTTATTGAGCCCACCAGACTATCAAGCTCATTAAGTCCAGCATACTCCCAGGGGAAGCCTGTGCTCCACAGTGTCTCCTTTCTCTGTAAACTATAAAATGGAGATGAAGGAAGCTTGGACTGAGATTATGGCCCATTTTACAAATAGCAAAATGAGAAAAACATGCATTTCAAAAGAACCCACCTCCTGCCTTAACCACCAAAATATGTCAAAGATTCAGAGAAAGTGACATTAGCTAAAGAAAAACATCCTATCTGGATGAATTTGCTGGGTGTCCTATAGTGAAAAATGATACAATATATACCTGTAACACAGTTTAAGGAGAACAAAAGCTTTAAAAAATTTTAAGAAAATCTGAAATTAATGGACTTAAGCAAAAACATTATGATTATGAATCTTTCCATTTGCATTTTCTTTTCAAATCACTTTAAAATAAATTTACATGTTCCCAAATAATGGCTACTTTTTCTGTCTGTTTTTCTAGAATTAGAGGTTTTATAGACAATAAATAAAATATCCAACATATCTTAAACTCAATATTTTGCTTTTATATACTGTATAGTGTTCCCGTGTTTTCAGATCTTGCTGATTTAATCTGGGAATAATGAAGTAATAGTAACAAAAATCTATTTTAAAAGGCACTCAATGAAAAACAATCTTTTCTAAGCAGAAGTTTTAAAAGAAAAGATATAATCTGTGAAAGAATTCTGAAATACCAACTTGCTTTGGTATTAAAAAGTAAAGCCAATAGGCTGACTTGTCTGAGGTGAAATTGATAATTTTTTAACTTATGGATAAGGTCTACTTATGATTAGTACTCTGCAAACACATTATTGTAATAATTGAATTCAAATGGTCATTTTCCACAAATGCGCATTAATGATCCAGTCATCAACAGTGATTTAATTGGCCGACCAAAACGGGAAACCTTCTTTCATTAAAATATTCAGCCTGTCATTCCAAAATGTACTCCCATTTATCAGGCTGCAGTGATACAACACTGCATCTGCTTTTCTGAAACATTAAATACCACTTTAAGCTCAACTCAAACCATCTTTTGTGTCCAGTTCTGCAGGAAACCATCAAATTGTCTTTAAAATAATAAATAGCATGATTATCTCAAAAAGCAAATTGTTTCTGCTTGGCTTCTAGAAATAAAGCATTGCTGGAGTTAAGAGTGGCAGAATGAGGTATAGCAGGTAAAAAAAGCAATGTTCAATTAAAAAAAGAATAATATCGCTTAAGAGAGCTCTCAAGCCAGAAGCTAAGCCACACATATTTCTCATTCATGTGGGCTCTACCACCTAAAAGACAATCTACAAATGCGTCCTAATTCTCTAAGGACAACTTGCTACAATGCTTCATTCAACCTCAGTTTTCTTAGCTGCAAAGGGATTAGAATCTACGAAGTCTCTTCAAGTGTTTAAGCATTTTAAAAAGTTACAAATTAGTAATTTCTAGACTTACTCCAAGGGATTAAAAAGAAAAAGGCACTGCTCCATGAGTGGCAGAAGTGGCAATATTATAAGCTACCCACACTAAGGCAGCTCGAGAGACAGGCGTGAAGAGCAGTCAGTGCCAGGCTCCACTGTTATCTGTAATATAGTTTCACTGAATGTGTCCTGTGGTTATGGATGTAATTGTCCTGAAAAGACTGCAAACAACTGCTCCAACAAGATGGAGCACATTAGAACCTCAGCAGGATGCCCAACAGCTAGCTTGTCTGCCTGGCTTTACACCTCTAGTAATAATGCAATTCCACAAGGAACTGAACCATCGTCTGAGAAGCCACCCAACAGCCATTGCATATTTAATGAAGTCGCTCACCAAGCGCTGGAAAACAGAAGGTGCTTGGAGTGCATCATTAGTTCTGTCAGAGGGATAATTTACACATCTATCTTGTCAAATTTTCTATGGTTTATACTTTTACAATAATCAATCTAACATACATTTGATTAGTGAACTAGAAAGTAGAAAAAAATAGGCAATATAGCTAGCATAGCTGTGGCCCCTCATAAACATATTTGATGAAAGAATTTAACCCTTTGCTAGCAGAGGTATGGGAGTAGCTTCCACCAGCGATAAAAGAATTTGAACTTAAGGCCAGAAATCATGACTTATGCAATTTAAGGGACTAGCAACCTTTCTGGTTTTGCTTAACAGTATGTCGATTACATTGTAGTATAAGGCTAAAAGCAGAAAACACAGTTTAAATAAAAATGCTCCATGACCCTTTATAATAAGACAATTACTGAAAATGATCTTCATAAAAGTCTGGGAAACTTCTGTGGCTGTCTCAGATGAATTGATATATTATAAAAACAACAAAGAAACGCTAGAAGTCCTAATCCCAAAGAGGGATCACGCTTCAAAGTAAAAGACTTCCATTCTACAACTAAACAACAATAACGCCTTTTTGGACAAACTTTTGTGGCACTGCTGGGCATTTCAAATTATCTGACTATACAGATCTACACATATACTATTGTACACAACGGTAGAGTAGCTGCTTACACATTTGTAGGGCTCATTTTCAGAAAGGAAAGAAATTATATACTGTCCTTTATGTAGTATGCCATACTTTTAGAAAACTGATGAATAAAAATAATAAATAACAAATGTTATACGACTACTTCAACATCCCTCATATGTGACAGTTGCCACTGAAAAGCCCTATGTACATTCATACTACATGATGCCTGTTCTTTCCAGACCTGGATCACCTGATGCGGGACATTCCTGGTTATTGTTGCAGATATATTCCTTTGACTTCTAATTTTCTCTAGAAGGATACACTAGTGAGAGCACCAGAGCTACACAAAGTCAATTCCACTACCTTCGAAAATAAGTGAGGGACCCTGAATCCACAATTCATTGTTATTCTAAATATAGCACCCCAAATGCTTAAAGCAGGTATTTGAGTCCTAGAAGTATTTTAAAAGATCCAAGAAACAAAGACCATACAAATACCGAACATTATAGAAAACAAATGGGGGGAAAGACTTTTTCTGTTTAAACTAAAAGTGAGTTCACCTTTTTACAACGTAATTTCTAATGATGTTGATATAGACTGGGTAAAACAAGTATTTTGAACATAGCTGCAATATATAGTATACTTTTTAAAATTTACTTTTGGGACAGAGAAAATGGAAGCTTTACAGGGCAGTCTTTGAAATCACAGACTCAACATTCCTCTTTGGATGCTAACAGCTCCAAGAAAGAATGCATGTTGTGGTCAGATCCACATCAACAACAAAATGAACAGACATGCATGAAAGGGTTTGGAAGCGTGGAGTGTTGTGTGTGGAACAAAGGAGAACATGGTAGCCAGCTTAGCCACCAAGTATTTCTGAACTAGTCTTTGCAGTTAAAGGATTAAAGCCTTAGCTGGTATTACCAAGTAATCCCATCTGGGGACTGCTAGCCAGAATTCTTTTTAACTAGATACATTTTAAAACTTTCTGAATTCTGAATCTGATGATAAGGTTGAAAAGACTGACTATATACTTATAATGCAAGTTATGAAATGGACCGAACATTTAGAACATTACTTAAAAGACTCAGAAATAGAATCTAGTCAAAGCTAAAAGCACCCATGCATCACAACTGTATTTTGGAAGTTCCAATTTGCACATTCTGGATACCTTTTCAGCACTATTTTATAAGTCAGGTTTAAAGAAAATCAAGATTTTACTGTTTATGTGCATAATCTGAGCATCCACTTTGTATTTTAAGATTTAATCAATCCAACCAAACTACTGGTGGATTAAAGAATGACTGCTGGAGGGACACCCAACCTCTTGCTAGATGAGTTTCTGACGCCCTGGAACTTGTTAAATACTGATGAGAACAGAGAAAGCAATGGCAAATTTTCATTCTCTGAGGTTCCCAATAAGCTGATTGTGATGATATTTCTTCAAAGAATGGGGCTCAACCTGAAAAGAAGATTTAGTTATTCATTTGTGCCATAAAGCTCATTTCTCTGTATGTTTGATTTTGGGGGAGATATATGCTAAATGTTAGCCAACAGATCTCTGATGGATGAATGCTAGCATTTAGCCATTAAAGACACATGAACGGGACTACAACTACCCAAGAGTCTACTTTAATACTTAGAGGATACTTAAGTCATTTTTGATTTCTTTAATAAGCTATCTGACTTAGTTTCTACTAATGAAATGTCTGATCCCAAACATGACAAAATCATGGATATCATAGACTTATATAAAGCAATCAGAATCAAATATGAGATTTTTTATTAAATATTTAAAATGTCAAGCTGTCTTCATGATAAGATTTCATCTGTGCAGTTTTTATAATAGCTCTATGATCTAAAAGAGCCTTGAATAAGTCTTTAGGAATTAATGAAACAGTTTTATTATTAGGGTGATATTAGATGACAAGAGGTAGATCAATCTGTCTTTAGAACACAAATCAAGTGCCAGTTCTGCTTTATGTCCCAAAAAGATAAGCTTGAAACACTTGAAATGTAAACCCAGTTAACGTCTATACAATATAGCAAGCCTATAGCGAAAGTCAGAGAACAGATCAAATGACAGATCGTAAGAGCAGAAAGGATAGAAAACAACATATACTCCTTGAAGACTAATGCCATATTTTATTCATTTTTGTAGACCTGTTGTAAATCACAGTGTGTGCCACACAGTAAGAATATAAAAAGCATTAGCCGAAACAAAAAACACTGAACCACAATTAAATCTAAGCCATTTTAGGCGGGGGCAGTGGGTAGCGACTCACATACCTAAGGAAAGCAACCCTTAATTTCTTTTGGTTATATCTGCCTTGCTTGCCTATATTCTGACATTGTTTCCTGGATCTACTCAGAGCTATTCTGCAGTAGTTAAGACAAGAAAAGGTATATTATGGAACCTAAAACTCAATTCCTTCAAAATCTCAAGAACTCTTTGGACTCTGTCAGTGGTTCTCAATGGGGCAATTCTGTCCCCTAGGAAACATTTAATAATGTCTAGAAACATTTTTGGTTGTCATAACTGGGGTGATGTTGTTAGCATCTAGTAGGTAGAGGCCAAAGATACTGCTAAAATATCTTCTAACACATAGGCCAACCCCTACAACAAAACAATATCTGGCTAAAACTAGCAACAGTGCCAAGACGGAGAAAACCTGACTATATGCTTCCAAGGGTCTATCTCTTAGGACCCCAAACATTTTCTATAAAGGCCACATACCTTCACTGCTACAGTCAATTAGATCAGCAGCAAATGGCTATTGCCATTTGCAAGGTAATCTTGCTCTTAGAGGCTATTAACTTGAGAGATATTTGGAGTCCACCCTTAAGAATATCAACCATGAATGACAAACGCTACTGTATTTTAAAAGTTAAATCCTAAAGATCTGACTCTATAATGTCTCTTGAAAAAGTCATTTGGGGGGCCATTTTTCTAGCCAATAGGTGAAATTATATATGAAATAAATCTTTGCAGCACTGTTCAACAGAACCTTCTGTGAGAGAGAAATGTTCTGTGTCTGCTCTGTTTAATATACTAGCTTGTATCTACATGTAGGTACTAAGCACTTGAAATGTGACCTGTGCAACTAAGAAAGTGAATTTTAATTTTATTTAATTTTAATTAAATTTAGTCACAAGTAACCTAGTGGCTTCTGTGTTAGACAATACAGGACAGCATTAAAAATAAATTTTACCAAAGGTCATTTTTAACAGAAATCACATTTGAAAATACCAAGTGTGCCCTGGTGCCTAGAACAACTGGGATGGAGCCCACACACAGTCCAAGGTCAGAGACCAGGCCAGGACAAAACAATATGAACAACTTGAAAAAAAAAAGCACTTCTAAAAGAGAAAAGAAAATATATCTATTAAGGTTAGCTGTTTGCGAACTAAACAAAGTTAATGATTCTGAGACAATAATATAGCAAAGGTATTCTCAGGCTAAGAAACATCTTAGAAGAGTCGTGTACATAAAATTTCTGGAAGGAAAGAGTTCTTTCAAGGCATCCAAAGAGAAGTTTTCTCCAAGTCACCTATTCTTTCCTGGGAATACACCCAAGGCAAAGCTGGAAGCTACTATGGGAATATAGGAGATGGCAAACACAGCGGTGTCCCTGTCCTTTGTTTTGGACTGGGATCGTAAGTCCCAAAGGGACTTAAGAGGGGGAGGTGCAAGGATCAACACACTTTTTAGATTTTTCCATCAGCTCAAAAATCGGTTTATGCTAAATTAAAGCTGAAATAGTTAAATGTTCAGCTAAATTACAGGTTAAATTGGCATACACAGTCTGGTTTTAGAATCCAACTATTGTTACAGTGGAAAAATATACAATTAATTTAGAAATTTTGTGAAAAAAAAGGAAAACAAAAGGAAAAATTAAAGGGCAAAGAAACCTAACTGCTAGTTGTGGTAATCTGATAAAGATTCAATACTGGAAAAGTTATACTCATCTGGCAGTCACAAAAAAACTAGAATAGTCAAGACAGGCGCACCCTGGTGGAGTAGTTGTTGGGCACATGCCACATACATCCCAAGGTGCTGGGTTTGAGTCCCAGGGTTGCTGGGGAAAACATCGAGGATGAACAACTAAACACAATAAAAGTGCTTCCTCCTCCTCTCTCCTCCTGTCTGCCTGTCTCTGCTCACCTTCGTCCCCATCTGTATCTTCCCTTTAAAAATGAAATAAAATAAAATAAATTACGAAATAGAATAGTTTCATCACCACAAGGATCTTCAGGTTATCTGTTTAAGGTCACCTCTTCATCTTAGCTAATTGCTGGAAACAACTAATCTGTTCTATATTCTAGAATTTTATCATTTCAAAATGTTAACAGAAATAGAATCAGAGTATTTAATCTTTTGGAATTGGCTTTTTAAATTTTTTTTTCATTCAACATAATTCCTTGGGGATTCATCCAAACTATTGCACATACTAACAGTTCTTTTTTATTAGTGTGGAATATATATATATATATATATATATATATATATATAATTTTAGCATTCTGGGAGGTGTGGAGTGATTTCTCGTTATTTTAATTCACATTTCCTTAATGCTTAAAGATGTTGAACATCCTTTCATAGCATTATTTGCCATCTGTATATCTTTTTCAGAGAGATGTTTCTTCATTTTTTTGTCCATTTTTCTAATTGGATTGTTTTACATTTTACACTGTTTTGAGAGTACTTTATTTTTTCTTGGATGCATGGTTTGCACATATTTTCTCACACTCTGTAGCCTACCTTTTTGTCCTCTTGATGGAGTCCTTCACAGAGCAAACAGTTTCAATTTTGCTGTCCAATTTATCATTTTTTCTTTTCACAGATTGCACTTTTTGCTGACAGTCTAAGAATTATTTGCCTACCTTGAGGTCCTGAAGCTTTCGGTGCTTTTTTGTTGTTGTTTTGTTCCCTAAAATATTTGTTATTTTATGTTTTACATTTAAGTCTATTACCCATTTTGAGTTAATTCTGGAGTAAGGTGTGAGGTTTAGGTGAAAGGTTTTTTGGTTCTGGGTTTGCTTTTTTTTTTTGGTCTACAGAGGTTCAACAGCGCCAGCAATCCACTGGATTGCTTCAGTACCTTTGTCAAAATCAGATGGATATACTTGTTTGGGTTTACTTCTGAATTCCCTATTCTGTTACACTGATCTCTATATGTCTCTCCTCTGGTACCACACAATCTTCACTACTATAACTAGAGTGCTAGGTTTTCAAATAGTAAGTGGATTTCTCTAATCTTTTTTCAATACCATTTTATTTATCTAGTTCCTTTGCCTTATCATATAAATTTTAGAAAATGTTTTCTATTTCTACAAAAATATCTTGCTGTAATTCTGATAGAAATTACATTAAACAGATGAATCTGGTGAGAACTGATAGGTTTACTATGTCCAATTTTCTACCAAACCACAAATACTATCTTTTCAATTATTTAGGTCTTCTTTGATTTTTATCAGTATTCTGTAATTTTCACAAAGCATACCCTATATATATTTGGTTAGATTTTATGCCTATGAATGTACACATTTTGTTAAATTTATACCTGTTTCATTTACTTTACAGCAAAAGTAAATGGTATTGTATTTTAAATTTTAATTTCTATCTCTATTAGCATATAGAAATGTAATTGAAGTCTGTATGTTCTCTTATATTCTGCAACCCTGTCAATCTTGTTTTTGTATATTCTTTGTATTTGCTACATAAACAATTATCTACAAATAGGACTGGCTTTATTTCTTCCTTTGCAACCTGTATGTCTTTATTTCATACTGCAGGTTTTAAACAAATGACCTCAAAGTGAATCTTCTCTTCATTCTTTTTTCACTTTTAAAGTTTCTTATTATACTAATGGATTCCATGAAGACCACAAAAAGGCTAAGAGTAGTCGACCCGTAATTATTCTCTGAACAACAGGAAATAATTTTGGTTAGGTAAAGACACCAAAATTAAACTAAGACTAGTTAACATTTAATTAAGGGTGTTTTACTTCCTGATGAGGGCTTAAGTATAATTTAGCAAATGCATAACTTAAAAACTTAAATCATAAATTGAAGTTAAATGTGTGCCGATACAACTCCGCTGTTTAAACTGACCAGCTCGTCAGTTACAAAAATAAGCACTATGAAGATTAAGTTAAGTAGGCTTTATATTTCCTATAGCCTCCAGTTCCAGACTACATCTGTTTTCTTTGATACACAAAACCAGAGTTAAAATAGCTCCATTTATCACAGCATGATTGTAGGCAGACAAACCAGTCTGTCTGTTTCCAGATAGTGAAAGCAACTGTTATTAATCACAATTACAGGCCAAACCCTCTAAGAGAAATTACATCAATATTCTCCCAATCCCCAATTCTTCTACTCTGGAACTCAAATATAAGGCACTACCTGATGGTCAGTAAATAAAGATGCTACTTAGTACAAAGTCACCTTGAGTTTTAAGTTCAAGACGTAAATTAAGTAACATCATTTTTTACATATAAAAGGAAGCGCTCTCTTAAAAAGTATAGTAGTGATTTCATTTAATAGGACATTTAAATCCACTACTGAAAATGCATATGAAAAGGTATCTGCTTTATGAAACTGTAGTGAAATGCAAAAGACAGTTGAAATTACAAATCAGATGATTAACTTTAACCAGAGGAACATTTATGGAAACATATATTTTTCTATAGTAAATTGTGTACACATGTGAAGGGAATTTCTCTTTCATACAGATAGTAACAGAATTTCCTGCAGAGTGAGACCAAATGCAGGCTATTGATGAAAATTAAGAATATTAAATCACATTCCTTGAATGTATAAATTTTTTTCAAATAAACTGCACTCTCTTCGCTGATCAGAGGGTTTGAGAACACAAACGAGAGCTGCACTTGATGCTGTCTATTGCTATTGTTTTTTAAGTACCATTATATGTAAAGCACTTTACACATTTAAGTCTTGCAATAATCTATGAAATAGGCACTATTATTCTTGCTTTGCAGATGAGAACACTGCAATACAGAGAAGTTATTTCCTTAAGGTCAGCCAGCGAGTAAAGCACAGAGCTAGGGGTCAAATACAGATTTGATTCCAAAGCCTATGTTCGTTCCCTGTTATTTTATCAGCTTCTTAAACTTATTTTTGTTTTTGTTTTTAAAAGAAAGGTATGGGCAGAAATGCAGGAGAGCAGGCAGGCAGGAAGACAGAAGCAGAAGAAGCCCTTCATTTACATTTAGTTGTTCACATTGGTTGTTCCCCCAGGCCCAGGTCTTGAACTAGGATCTTGAGATGCATGTAGGACCGCTCTCAGGGTGTATTAGACCACTAGGCCTCCAGGATATGTCCAACTGTTATTTGTTTAAAGACAAAGTAAATGGAATCTTACTTACATAATGTATCTATGGCACAGTATTAAGGAGTTGTAGATATATACATAATTTTACCCTACTTTTCCACTAGAAAACTGTGCTAATAAGCTGTCCCAGAAATAACATGGGAAATCTGGGCCATTCCATGTCCCTATAAGTCTGATTATAAAATGCTTGAACCTAATTTAGCAATGAGACCACTGCCATCC
This sequence comes from Solenodon paradoxus, assembly GCA_004363575.1. Lineage (NCBI taxonomy): Eukaryota > Metazoa > Chordata > Mammalia > Eulipotyphla > Solenodontidae > Solenodon > Solenodon paradoxus. Next base: position 1,142,378 of record RJWH01000194.1, on the reverse strand, counting down.
TAATATGAGAGATTCAAGATGTTTGAGAATTTGCAAAATAACCCCAAGTCTGTGACCACCTGAGTACTTATCCACTCAACACAGTCACTGAGCATCTATTACGTAGAACAGCTAGCCAGTCATTATTCTAAGGACTGGGGAGCAGTGCCAAATAAGATAAAGTCAATGACCTCACTGAGCTTATTCAGATGAGGAACACAGAAACCACCCAGAGAACAAGGAGGATACCTCTAAGAAGGTGGTATCTTTGTCAGAGATCTTAATGAGGGGAAATTAAGCCATGCAGACGTCTTAGAAGAAAGAACATTAGAAACAGAGGGAACAAATAGCAATGGTTTTGAAAGGCAAAAGGGATTCATAAGTCTGAGGAAGAACAAGGAGGCCAAATCTGCTGCAGGGGAAAAAGTAATAAGAGATGGGGACAGAGAGACAGACACACCTTGTTTTCCCTGGAAGGTCCTGATAAGCAGTTTGGATTTTATTTTCAATGTGAAGAGAGAACACTGCTTTTTTACAAAGATTATTCTGGCAATGAGAAATGACAGTAAGGAGGCAAAAATGGAAGCAGACAGAACAGTTAAGCTATTGCAGCAGTCCCAGCAGGAAAACACAGTGATCTGAACTAGAGTGGTTGAGGTGGTGGAGATGCCTTTTGGTACCTGGGTTTGTTTGATTGCACTAACACTGAATTATAATGCGGATGCATGTTTTAAGTCCTCAGACTAAGACAATCACTCAGAAAGTGATTCCAAAGCCTATGTTCTTTCCTACGTACTTAGGCTTGAGGCCCAGACCACTTCAATACTGGCAGTTTAGAAAAGGACAATCCAGCAAAGGGAAAGCGTCTTCCTTTTATTACGACATAAGAATCATATTTTGTATTCAGTTTTTTTTTTCTTTTTCTTTTTCTACACATTAGAGAACACCAGGTAGTTTGTTGTCATATTCTTTTGACCACATAGATAATTAAAAGATGAGAAATATTATAGCGTATTTCTATTTAAATAAAGGTTTTAATAAATATGGAATCAAAACTTGTTTTATTCAATTTCAAGTCAAAACATTTCTAAAAATAAATTATTTTGTCAAGTTTGAGTCTTCGACAATTAGGTTTTTAAGCCTAGAACCTGAAAATGCACATAAGTTTTACAAGTTTTACTGTAACATTATCTGACCGGCATTTGTTTTATTGCCTGATACTGCCAACATGTTAAACCTATAATTAGAAAGTACAGAAACAAAGTTAAAGTGACATATGTGCAAGAACTGAGAAAGCAATGAACTATCTGATGAGGAAATTAAAATGTTCATTCATTTCTATTTTAATATCTAAAGAAGAGTACACAATTAACAGTGCCACAATTAAAGAAATAGGTTTTATATTTTAAAAGGAAGACAGCAATATTTGGTATTTATTTTCATATACTTTTAACATTATGTATCTCCTTTCAAAGTTTCACTTATTTTAGATACTTTAGGCTCTTAAACAAGAGGCCAGGGGCAATGAGTCAGGAAAACCTAAGTTCAACTTCAAACTCTGGCACTAATAATAACTGCTGATACCTCTGGGCAATAAGCCTTGACATATCTTCACTGGAGAGATGGAGTAAGACCTGCTCCACAGCATTTTCATCAGGGATAAGAGGAGATTAAGTTATGCAGAGTCCCTAGCAAATACTTACAGATTTGTAAATGTTAATTCCTTTTTGTATTCCATCTGCCTTCTAGTCACTGTTTCAACCTCTACAGCTTGTATATGTTTAATAAAGTCACTTTAAGTGCTTTTACCTTGGTAAAAGTGGTAGTGATATCACAATCCTACACGTTTTGATCAGAGGCCTTTTGAAATGTTTTATTTTGCTCTCTTAACAAATGTATTTTACTATACTAAACTATAAGGTCCTCTCACAATCATGGAAATGGCTCATCTAAAAATTTAATCACCTAAACAATAATTAAACCTCTATTTCCTCCTAGATACAAGATTCAGCTAGTCTTACCCTCTCAGAGAATCACACCTCTTATATTTATCACCACAAGCATGGAATCTACAGTCCTTATCTTAAAGGAAAAGATATACTGTTTGCTGCTGGTATGCACCAAAAGGTTAAACTGTTGGAGAGAAGAAAATCTTAATTGTTCTTCAAATAAGTAATTACGGATAAAATAATTTGCCTCCTCTCACCATGTAACAGTTTAGAATGAAGAACATAACAATACTTAATATAAATTTTTAACAAACAAGTTCCTTAACATACTAATATGATGGCCTCCTGAACTAGAATATTTAATGTATGTGACTTTCTGAACATTTTAAATGAAGATGCTAAAAACCTATGCTTCTTTGTAACTACTTCATACTTAAATTTCCAAAACCAGGGAACACCCTGGTGGAGTAGTGGCTTAGTCAATTGCCTTTCGTCGAAGCGCAGGCCACATACATCTCAAGGACTTGTGTTTGCATTCCAGGTTGGGAGAACAACCAGGATGTACAACTAAATAAAAATAAGGTACTTCCTCCTCTCCCCTCTTAACCCGTCTGCCTTACTTGTCTCCATTTCTACCTGTACCTCTCCTTCAAAAAAAATTCCAAAATCAAGTTTAGACTTTTAGATGAATTAGATTCTACTTGAGAGGTTTCTAATGTCCATTTTCTTCCCTTCTTCATTTCTGTCATTCTAACATTCATTAGAATTTTCATCAAAAGATAATAAATAGGAAGAGGAGAAAAAGAACAAACCCATCCTCTTTAATGCTCATCAGTCAGCAAAGTTAGAAATTTATTTCGGGGGATGAGAAAAGAAGTAAGATGACAGCAAAAGATTACACTGATACAGTGATGATGGGAGCTGTCTCTACTGCCTTCATCCACATTAGCAATCTTCTCCAGGTCTGGCAGTAATAATGTTAGATGGACACAGATACGCTATGGCTTGCTCTTTTACCTACCAAAATTCTCCCACTCATTCTACACTCAAGTACTCTTCCCTTCAGGAGATGACTGCCAAGCATTGTTCTAGGTGCTGGCACATAGCAACAGACTAACTAGAAGCCCCTGTCATTATGGACCCTCACTTTCTAGCAAGATAGCACATTTTAAAAAGGATAACTATAAATGTAGCATGTTAAATAATGCTAAATGCTATGAAGCAAAATAAAACAGGAAAAGAGAGATATGGAGAATCCAGACGATGGGTAATGAGTTGAATTTTTATTTATTTATTTTTTTAAGAAAAGGTAAAGGTGGGAATGAAGGCAAGTAAGCAGACAGGCAGGAAGAAAGGGGAGGGAAAGCATTCTATTTTGCTTAGTTGTTTATCTTAATTGTTGTTCCCAGCTCCGGGACACAAATCAGGAATTGAATTTTTTTTTTTTTTTTTAATTTTAAGGAAAGGGAGCAGGCAGGAAGAGAGAGGATGAAGAAACATTTTACTTTATTGAATTTTCATTTCAGTTGACTACACTGGTCCCCTACACCCCTACCCCAGGACTTGAACTGAAGCATATGTGGCCTTGCATTCCTTTGGAGGTGATTGACCTAAACGCCACTCCACCAGGGTGTGCCAAGAAGCTGAATTTTAAAATTCAGTACTCATTTATCCTCATGTTTCTCTCCAAAAATTTTTTTAAATCTACATATTTCTATTTTTCTAACCATGAAATTATATTGAGAGCATATATTCAGACCAAACCTCTATAGTAGAAAACAGGTCAATAACCTCAAAAATTTCTATAGTAGAAAACAGGTCAATAACCTCAAAACTATAATTTTAATGGTCATGGTTTAACTTTAAAAAAAAAAACTGCTTCATACTACTTTTATAAATAAGTAGCATAAAGAGATATGTACAATCTTTTCTTTTCGGCACCCAGGCTCCAGGCTTCCAATCTGGGTCCATGGCTATCATAATTGGACCTTAGTTTCCTAAGCCACAGAGGGGGGCAATATAGCATAATTTTTATTGGTGATATGATAAATTCTGACCAAACATCCTAATGAGCAGCAGTAATAACAAAACAGCATTCAAATCTTGATAAGTTTTTTTTAATATTCTTGACTTGATTAATTTGCTGAGTTTGGGGTAGGCAAAAACAAAGAGCTCTTCAATATATGCTACAACTGAAGTCCAGTTAAGTTTCAATAGTGGCTGAAAGACATTTAAATATGCTTCTTTCACACCTTTAAAAACTTTTGCTGTAATGGTCATATACTTCCCAAACAAGCTGGACAATTCTTGGGTAACAGAAAGCTCTCTGAGAACTCAGAAGGCTGTCTGGTTTCCTGGGCTGTCTGGTTTTGACAAGCTAGACAGGCTTGTCAAAACAAGCTTCTGTTGGCTAATACCACAACTTAAGTCAATTTTAAGACAGCGATTTTAAGACATAAAAACCTCAAATTACTATTATGATGATTCTCTCCAGGATTCAATGGAATCGAATATTTGATACAGTTGGAATATTAAATTTTCCACTCCCACCCCCAAATACCTCCATGGTGATGTGACAGGCACCCTCCATTCGCGAGGATTTCTTCTCTAGCAGCTGCCTGTATTTGCAAAGAACAGGACAGAACTATTTAGCTGCAACTTAGATTTCACTTGGAAGTAAAAGAATAAGACCCCATTCAATTAAAAAATTATTTATAAAACCAACACTCAACCAAATGCCTACTTCATTGTATTGATAGCCACTGTAACTTGCATGTTTGTTCTGAAATTTTAAGAAAGCCCACATCTTAAATCTTATACAGAAACAAATATATTTGCTTAAAGTGTGTAAATACAGCCTAACAGAGGTACAGGAATAACTGAAAATAAAATGAGTCAAGCTTTTTAGGGAAAAAAAAAACAACCCAAAAACCAATAAAAACAATTCCCAAAGGAAACAAAGTAATGAATTCAGTAGCACTAAATTGTTAATAATAATAATTTGTAGGTTCTACTCTGAAGTAAACCCCTTACTATACCAACAAACATTAGTAACTAACATTTATCGACAGCTTAATATATGTCCAGAAAAGTACCAAGCACTTTTCCTGCAGTAACATTTATTTTCACTATTGCTTTATGGAATAATTACAATTACTCTTATTTCACATTTAAAGAAAATTAGGCTTAGACGGATAAATTATTCACCTACTACCAACAGTGGGCATAGGACTCAAAACTACTTACAAAGCTATCAGGGATCTGCCATAAAAGTCCTTATGAAGAACGTTTCTTACATTAACATCTGGGGACAAACTACTTGGTAGTCTTATGATTATCTAAGTATGAAAAAAAAATCCCCTTGTTTTGTTGGTGTAACATGTTAGCCCTTTAGATCCTTATAGAGTTCTAAGGTTAGAAAGTTAAGACACTTAAAGTGACTGAAAGTGCAGACTAAAAAAGGGTTACAAAAACTGGGATTACATTTAATTCTTCACTATTTATGAATAAATAGCTTTGAGATAAAATATAACAATGTCTTGAATGTCTTGGAATTACTCAGATGTGTATACACTTAGGAGTTAAGCCAAGACAGAATAAGGTAGGGCAAAGAGATGGATGACATCTCAATATAAAGCAATTTTTAAGAACCCTCATCATTTAGGATTTTGGGGTTTGCAAATGAATCATAAATATAATTCCTACACTGAGATTATATCTTCAAACAAATTATTTTAAAAAAAGTAATAATTACATGAAATTAGTAGCACTTAGAGAATGTCAGATTGAATTGGGAAAGGAGTAATTTCACTCCATGGTACTACAGGAGAAGCATCTCTGGGTAACCAGAGGACCATATCAAATCACTAAAGCTAAGGCCATGGAAAAGTACTAACTTTTGAGGGTGATAAATATTTATTATTTTGACTGGGGTGGTAGTTTTAAAGGGGTATACATGTATTAAAACACATCAAATTGTACACTTTCAATATGTGCCATTTACCATATTTCAATTTTACTTCAAAAAAGTTAGTGAGGGGGAATGGGCAATCCTAAGATAGAGTCAACCAAATCCTATCTATCTAAAAATGTGCCACTTAAAAATCATCTCGTAGTACTATCTTTGGCAGGCATGCAGTGGAGATGAAGCACTAGGACACCTGAGGTTTTAAGAAACCTCAGTCTTCTACAGGTTTCCTCAGTCTAGTCTGTCTTCAACGCTATTGCAGAAGGCTTAGTAAAAGTTAGAAGCTGAGGTCATTAGAGAAATGTAATAAAAACTGATAGCAGATGAAGCTCAAAAGCGCACCTATAGCCTTAGCAAATAAAAAAAAAATAAAAACCTTGAATAATATAGCAAGATAGACAAGAGCATTAACAGTAGCCACCACCTGAAGATGGGTGGGCTTCCAGAGTGGTATTAAGGATTCTTACAGTCCTTTGTTATTTAATCAGTTATTCTGTATTGCAAGTAACTAAAGACACACGGGTGTGTGTGCGTGTGTGTGTGTGTGTGTGTGTGTGTGTGTGTGTGTGTGTGTGTGTGTGTGTAGAGAGTGAGAGAGGGAGAATAGATTTACAATTCATTTATAACCAGCCCAACAAATACGCATCTCATTTCTATGGGCTAGCACGCAGGCAAGCCATGAGTGATTAAACAGTCAAATTAAAAGTCTTACATTGAGAGTAAAGTTTATGTAAATTAATGAAAGAATGTAAATGCTATTCATATATGCAAAATTACCTCAGTTTGTTCAAACACAGTCAGTGGGTCACTTATTCCCCTGTAGTTAAAGGCAAAGTAGAAGTAGACACATGCACCTGCATCATAAGTCTGTGTCACCCTAAAAAACAAAAAAATTCACACAGGTTTTAAGTGAAATAAGACAATATCTGGAAATTAAAGGCAAGATTATAAGTATGATTTGCTTATGTCATAATCTCATTCTCTCCTAATCCCCAGAAGGAACATAAACAGACTGTGTGAATATAGAGAAATTCTATGCATTATTCTTACAACTTGTTTGGTAGGTCTATATTACCCAAAGAAAGCTTAAAAATTAAAAAATAAAATATCTTTCCAACAAACTGTGTTGGGAAAACTGGACAGCCATATGCAAAAGAAAGAAACAGGAGCACTTCCTAACATACACACAAAAAAATCAACTCAAGACATGCCCTGGTAACCTAGCAGGTTAAACTGAGTATAATCCACATACATCCCAAGGTCCCTGGTTCAAGACGTGGGGCCAGGGAATCAACCAATGATGAACAACTGGATAAAATAAGTGCTCTTCCTCCTCTCTCTTCCTGCCTGCCTATTTGCCTTCATTCCTGCCTGTACCTTACCTTAAAAAAACAAAACAAAACAAAAACCTCAAAATGGATTAGAGACAGTGATGTAAAGACCTGAAAAATTTTAATATACATAAGAAAACAGAGGTCACACATTTCATGATATAGTCTTTAAAAGATGTCTTTGAGGACTCAATCCTCATGACACAGGAAGTAAAAAAAAAATAAGCAAATGGGGTCATATTCAACTAAAAAGGTTTTGTGACAGCAAAAGACATAAAGAGAATGAAAAGACACATTACTGGTTCAGAAAAAATATTTGCACAACATACTTCCAATAAGGGGTTAATATCTAAGATTTATAAAGAACACATACTACACAGTAACAATCTAATAAAAAAAGGAAGAGTGTCTCAATAAAAAGCTCTCTAATGAGGTCATACAGATGGCTGAACAGACACATGAAAAAAAGATTCTTCATCACTTAATAGAAAAATGCAAATCAAAACCACAACAAGGATTTTTGGTCAAGTTGGTAACCTGGTAGGAATGAAACTCAGGTCCTCCCCACTGAGCAACTAGAAATTCATCTATTTTCTAGAAAAAACACTGAAGAAAAGCACACACAGAGGCTGTAGAGACACAGCAGTAATTGCAACAACAAAGAATAGATGAAAATGTGCAGGTTCAGAGCTGCAATGCAGACTTGGATTCAGGAATCCGGCTGCAGAGGAGGGGGTGGAACTGTAGGAAGAACCAGCGCTCCCAGGAATTGCGAAAACAGTGGACAGTCTGTCCAGCAGGACCAGGACACATTGCTGGGGGAGAGCTTCTAGATACAGGGTGGAAGGAGGACCAGTACCGTGATTTGAACGGGAGACCCAACAAAAAAATTATACTGGATACCCCATAACCAGAAGTCACTAGGGCAATCACCCACTCCCACCTCCTCTGACCATACTGCTCTGGGGCCACAGGATCCACCCAACAGAAATCCCGCCCTCAGACTTAAAGGAAGAAGGGAGTCTCCCAGAGAGAGAAACCATCAGTGCTATCCACTAGAGTCACCTTGTTGGTGGATGTAAAACTGCAGCCTGATTGCTGATTGTGGGCCAACAGCAATGTGGACATGGTGGTTGGATCTGGGACGCTGTGGAAAGGCTCTGCATCCCCCACACAAATTTCAACCTGAACTTTTGGGCCGCAACAGAGGGCCCTCATAATAACTTCATCAAATCCAACCAGTGGTGACACCATAAAACTTAAGATATCCCATTCTCCAAAACAAGATCCAGGCTTATTCGATTGTGAATGCCCTTCACAAGGTCATCACTGCAGGGAAACATAACCCATAGAAACATAAACAGAATGCCAAACAGAGCAAAGACACAGAGAAATACACGTGAAGTGAGGGATTCAATCAAAAACCCAGGGGAAAATCTGAATACAACAGACTATGTATGCTAACTACCTGAGGATGAATTTAGGGCAACATGAGTTGCCCTAACATAGTCATGGAAATCAAGAAAATAAAGAAAGAAAAAAGAACAAGAAAGAGAAGAAATAAAGCAGCTCAGAACAGATAGAAATAAAGAACACAATAGCTGACCTAAAGAATTCAACAGAAGGATTCATGAATAGGATGGCTGAAGCCGCCAACAGAATCAGTGAGCTAGAAGACAGGGCAGACGAATGCACTCAAACCAACCAGCAAAGACATAAAAGAATGCAAAGAAATGAAGACAAGATCATTGGGATACCATCAAAAGAAACAACATTCACAATATAGGGATCCCAGAAGGAGAAGAGAGAGAAAACGGGGGCAGAAACTATAGTTGAGGAAATAATAGCTGAAAATTTCCCTAATCTTAAGAATGAAGGAAGTCTCCAGACCCAGGAAGCTCAAGAGTCCCTAATAAAAGAAACCCAAGCAGACTTACACCTAGACACACTATTATCAAAATGTCAAAAAATACAAGACAAAGAAGGAATCTGAAAGGCATCCAGAGAAAAATGAGTGACATACAAAGGAGTCCCATAAGATTGGCAGCGGATTTCTCAACTGAAACGCTTTACAAGCCAGGAGGGAATGGCATGATACATTCAAAAGGCTGAAGGAAAAGAATTTGAACCTAGGATACTATACCCTTTAAGATTATCATTCAGAACTGAAGGAATGATAAAAAGTTTTTCCAATAAGCAAAAGTTAAAGGAATTTATGCCCACAAAACCAGTTCTACAAAAACTTTTTAAAAGATACTATATAAAGTGTAAAGAAATCACATTTAAAAACAGCAAGACAGCAAATGTAAAGAGGGGAGAAGGAGAAGAGAACAAAAATGTGGATGGCTAGAATGAGCTGAAGACTAATCCGCTTTCAAATAAAAATAGGAAATAAACATACAATTCTTAATGCTAACTTCAGGGTAACCTCAAACAGGGGAAAAGCAAAGAAGAAAACAAAATGGGAAATCTATCAAAACACAACTAAAATGACCCACTTAAGAAGAGAAAGAGAAGAACAGACACTGTTTGGAACAACACATAGAAGACAAATTACAAAATAACACTAAACAGCTACAAAATCACCTCAATAATCACCCTAAATATTAATGGACTGAACTCACCAAACAACACTAAGCAGTGGGTGTGATTAATGGATTAAAAAATATAACCCAACCTTCTGCTGCAATCAGGAAACTAACCTTCTTTCAAAATATAAACAAAACCACATTAAGGTATTAGCACACATAGGTGAGAATGGCCTATATCAAAAAGATAAGCAACTTGACAAGTGCTAGTAAGGGTGTGAGAGAAAGGAACCCTCACACACTGTTGCTGGTTATGTAATTTGGTACAGCTATTGTGGCAACAGTATGGAGAGTTCTCAAAATATTAAAAAAAGGATTCTGTATGACTCGCTAATCCCACTTCTAGGTATCTATCCAAAGAAAATGAAAGTATTAATGTGAAGAAATAAGCATGCTTCTGTTTTATTTATTATAGCACTATTTACAATAGCCAAGATGTGGAAGCAACCTAAATGCCCATTGATATATGAATGGATAAAGATCTGGCATATATACAAAATGGAATAACAGTTGTTTAAAAAAAAAAAAAAAAAAAAAAAAAGATGATACCGCCATTTGCAACAAAATGGAAAGAATTTGAGGGTATATTGCTGAGTAAGATGAATTAAAAGGAGAAAAACACATATTGGATAATCTCACCTATATTTGGACTATGGAGAAATAATGCAAAGACACTGATGAAATACATTTTGGACTGTGACAGTAAGGCTGAGGTTGCCAGGGGTGGGTGGGGGCAGATTCATGTGGTGGAGAGGATTTATCTATCATGTTTACCCCTTTCTTCTATTTGTTTGTTTTTTTCTGTAAACAAACATTTCCAAAACACCTGTGCACCCAGTACTGAAAGCAGGACTGCAGAAACAAACAAAAAAAGGAAACCACCACCACCAAAGTAGAAGGACGTGGTATACAGGTCTTTTGTAATAAATACCCTGATAACTAGTTCTGATTTCCTGGGGGTGCTGTAGAAAGAATTAGGGGAGTGGCACTCAAAAACAAATGCCATGGGAAAACTAAATAAAGCCACAAGGGAACCAGGAAGGCAAAGGTTAAGAAAAATAAAAAACACTGTAAAAAGATTTCTTCAGTTGGACTGGAAAATATCCCCCAAAATCCACCTCCTTGGAAGGAAATTTTTTTTTTAAAGTACATTGTAGCTAAAGACAGTACTCGAAAACACTAAATGAAACCTGACAATCTGTTGTAAGTCTTCAAAATGTCCTCAAAATTAACAGAAACAGGTACGAGGACCCAAAATTCAAAACCAAGAGGAATGGACACTTCCCTATAGCTCAGGCAGCTAATGCTCAAGATACAAAAGCTGGAGACCTGTGTCCAAGACCCAGGGCTGGAAAACATAAACTAAAAAAAAAACTGAAAATATAAAACATTTTCTAAAAAAGAGACATTCAACTATTAAAATTGATCCAATAGGATAAAATACAGCATCATTACTAAGTTACCTGAATTATAATAAGGATTCTTGAAAACAAATGATCATTCATACCAAATGCAGACATGGCCTTAAAATTGTGTCTTTGAAGGTTTTACACTCTGGGTCAATATATCTGCATGTTACGTGTGTATTTACAAAGGATATCAAGAATCTTAGATTAAATCGTATATATGATATAGAGTGGAGCTTTCAAAATATAATTAGGTGAAGCATTTAAAAGAGAGCTAAGGTAATCACAGTCAAATCTCTGAATGCAATCTCCAAAGGTTCCTACGAAGAATTTAATTTAACAGAAGGAACAAATACAGAGGAAATACTCTTTTTACTACATAATACAAATAGAATCTAATCTAAAAATTTAATGGCCTTTTAGGCCAAATGTTAGGTGCCTCAGAACAGAAGAAATGAACTGTTTAACAATGCTACTGTCAATTTGCCAGCTGTGTTTTACTTCTAGTGTTAATTCACACTCATAAAAAAGATCCTTTGAATGTTTACATTTTAAGTACCAGATTTACAAAGTTTAATAAAAATTGCAGAACCATTTTAATTATGAGGAAACTATCATTAGGAATAATCAAATTCAAAAACTTTTAAAGGCTATACAGTTGAAATAATGAAAAATAACTTTTGGAAAACCTCATTTGAGTTGATTTCAAGATCTAACACCTTCGATAGATCGATTCTATCATGAGAACACTTAAATACTGGCCTCTTCCAGGTTATCTAGAAAAATGACACTGTGGTTGCCAAAGTCATTATATTATTTAATAATTTTGAAAAACTGTGCTCTACATTTTTGGAGCACTTGTGTCAGACTCACTAGCTAGGAATTCCCTTTACATAAAACTTCAGGAAATTTCAAGTTGGAATTTCTATTCCAATAAACAAAGTCCCTTTCATTGACAGAAATGAAATAAATGAACTCAGCTGCAGTAGAAAAATCTTTGAGATCTTTTATTTCAGTAAGATATATAATTACTTCAACTAAATTTTCAAACAGATTTTTAAAAAACTAGCTTTTTTTTTCAGAAAACATTCATAATTAACATTTACATAAACATAGAATAATCTCCTTGGTCACATTTAAGCAGCGCAAATCAAACTAAACTAAAAATAAACTCTAGTTATATGTTATTTGACTCTAGTATGAATTCAAGAACTATATTTAAAGCTCCTATTTAACAAAACCTTTCAAATAACTAGACTTTGCACATTCTGAACTTTGAGTTTATAAGATGATCACAGAAGCTGAGAATATATTAGATTTTATCAGAAAGTCATTCTTTACAAGAAAGTTACTTAATAAATTGATATAGGGCAAATTCAGTCTAAGTATACTCTATCTACCTACAAACATAATGAAGATAGTAGGCCTTATGAATACTTTCTGAAGAACCAAGACTTAATAAGTGTTACTACAGAATGTGTTCTAAGGCACATTTATTTGACTCCCTAATAACTTTCAATAAGTAATGGTATATTAAAATGATATTTTCTTAAAAGAGGGAAGAGATTCTCAAGAGGTGCTGAATAAAGTGAGTCTAAAATCTACTAAGTCACCATTTGATGAAACAAAGGAACAAAAATTATCAACTATGCATGAATAAATTTTACTATTTGAAATGTTTCAAATTTTAAAGGCAACAAATAACTTCTGGATTATTAGGCCTGCTTTGTTTTCAGAAATGTAATAAGAGATTAGACTGTCAAGAGAAAAAGTAAAAATCAATTTGAGTCTATAATGTAAATAAACACAAAATATTCTCTCGGACTTTGAGAAAAAGTTAAACTTTTTAAATCTCTCCAAATTAAAAAAAAAATAAGGAAATATGTACATTCCTATCTTGATTTGGAAAGGTTCTCTCCAAAATCAGTCACTAAATCACCAGCATGTTACCAAGTTAAAAGATTTTTATTATATAAAGCAAAGCCTCTATTTTTCCTTCCAATATAGTAAATATACTTGAGATATACCAGCCAATGATCTCTAAAATCCATATTTTTTAATTTTTACATTCTCTGATTCTACCCAGAACAGACTTATTCTAAAACATATTAATACATTGACTTGACCTGATACATACTGGAATGCACTTCAAACCCTAATTGTCTCTGTCATGCAGAAAAAACTATTTCAAAGAGATCCTTCTTTACTTTCTCAACCAGTAGAAGCAAAATATAGTGAATCCCAAGATATTCCTGTCTCAGTGGGGGCAATAAATAGAAGAACAAAAGAAACACAATATAACAGTAGGGAAGTACCAGAGGAAAGGATGTATAAGAGAAAAGTCAAAAAACAATCAGAAGAGATCACAGTTTAAAGAGGGTAAAAGTATTTTTGGTCTTTCAAAGCAAATATATGCAAATTATCCAGCTATGTAAAAATATTAAGAGGGCTTAACAATTGATGCCTTCATAAGGACATGTAACTGGGGAAGAAAAACATTCGAATTTTCCTTACTAATATTAATGGATTGTCTACTTCAACCTTAATGTAATTAAATCACAATAATACCACAGTAGTTCAGCTGTATTCACAGTTTTAAAAGTTTTTGAGAGAAAGAAAAGAAGAGAGCGGTGGAAGAAGCATTAAGAAGGAAGAGGAGGAAGAAACATCCTTATTTATTTAGTTGTTCATTTTGTTTTTTTCACTCCAGTCCCAGATCTTGATTCCAGATCCTTGGAATGCATGTGGTTTGCACAAGAGTGTCTCAGCTTTCTGAGCCACAAGGGTATGCCCCATGCTTTCTTATTTCATTCTTTACAATAGTCCCAACAAGCAGATGGTATTACCACTACTTTACTAACGATAAACTTTGAGCTTGGAGAGATTAAATTACTAATAACAGCAGTGATGGTGGCGATTCAATATGGAAGCTGCTAGGCACATGGGGCATTTGAAATTTAAATAATTTAAAATTAAAGTTTAAAATTCAAATTCAGTCACCCTAGCCACATTTCAATCACTCAATAGCCACATATGGATTATGGGTACCATACTGCACAGGGCAAATGCAGAACATTTCCATTATCGCAGAAAGAAATATTGGAAAAAAACAAGTTAATCTTCATTTGGATCTTTTGCTTCACTATTCCATGCCTATTTCATCAACAACTCATAATATGGATAAAGTGCTCTTTATCTGATAACTATGTACGTAATTTATAGTTCTTGACTAATTATGAAATTTATAGCTTTAGTAAATTAAGAAAGAGATCTCTTATCCTAGGAGCTCAGATGTTTGGCTCTACATCATCATGCTGTCTAGATAGGGTAGAAGGCTTATTAGGGTAGAAGGGTATTCTACTTCTAAGAGGTGAGGACTGCGGTAAAATTCTATTGGCACAATTCTAACAAGGTAGCAAGTGAAATTTAGGAAATTTGCTAAACCTTTTGCTTAGCTGTTAAATGACAGTGCTCAATTAAACAGGTTTTTTCCAGAATATAAAGTGTAAGAACTCACCTGCATGCAGCAAGAGGAGCAAACTGAACACCCCTTTCTTTGCATTCCCTTTTTATCCTTTCTTTAACATTTCTACAGAGATCTACAATCCTAGAAAACATAAAATGAATACAATATTGAGTTTTTAAATGTTACCCAAATTGTAGTAAGTGCTGGCTTATCTGGCATCCTTCAAGGCATGCTCCTAACTAAAACTTTCATACTTATTTCTTCAAGAATGGATAAGAGCTGTGATTGTTCAGAATGAACCTTCTATTTATAACTTCAAAGGGAGCAAAGTTCATTCTTCTTTCACTACAGGGAAGATAAGTCAGACGAACATACACAAGTCTCCTGAAGGAAGTTTGATATACTTAGGAAGACCAAATTTAAAATAAATTTATATAATAAGTTTTTAAAACCCTTTTAAAAAGCTAAAAGGCACATCATAGAGAAAATTAATTCCAGGTTTTAAGAATATCATCTATATCCACTGTAGCATTTTCTTTAATTTAAAAATAATTAATAATCTTGATGCTATACCAAATGCTCAAAAGCCTATTCTCAAGTACCGAGCTAAAATTCATTCAAAAAAGACTACTGAAACATGAATTATGTGCAAAGTGCTAATGTGTTATTCTAGACTGTTATCAAAAGTCAGTAAGAGTTGGCAGATGAGAGACAGTAATAATCCTTAAAAGGGAGGCAAGAATTGATAATATTCAATATTAATATTATTTAATATGAGCTGTTTAGCACTTACAAAATATTAAAATTTTATATTCTGCAGTAATTCTTGGCAATCTGTTACATACAGAATATGGAATTATCACTTTAAAAATTTTTTGCTATATTTTTCTGCCTCTGAAACAGATAACACTGCTAAGCCAAATGTTTAATAGTTTCTTTGCTGTATTATCCCCTTTGCTAGTTATTGTTTGTATGACTACCTTTAAAATGTTAAGAGTTCTTTAGATCTCTTTTTCTTCTCTTGGTATTTTTTTAAATTATTGATATTTATTAAATCTTTTGTTAACAATGCTACATTCATTTTTGAATACTGACATTGTATCTTAATCTGTATTTCACACCACATCCTGCATCCTACACCAGAGTTCCAGGGTCATTTATCCCCACCTTTCCCCTCTTTCCATCCTTCTCTACTCCCACCCCGCAGACAGTCATCATCTTCTACTTTCCTGATTTTAATCACAAGTTTCATGCTGGTGTGTACCAAATATTTCAAATGCCCAATCTGGACTTCTTGAATAGCTCTTTTTCTAGACTATGTTCTTAGACTATTCTAGAATTCATTCATAGGAGTCTAAGTAGAATATTGACTGTATACTTAACAAGTACAGTCATTGTTGCTAGGGTTATTAAGGAATACACAAGAACTAGTAAGACAACAATCCCTTAAAATATGTATGCATAAAAAGATCGATAACCTAATAATAATGTGTGAGGACTGAAGATTCTGATGCCATGGTTTCCTATTAAACATGATCTCTACCCAGCTTTTTGAAAGAAAAACCAAGTTGCTAAATAGGCTAACAAGTTCATTTTAAGTCAGAAATGTTGCTGCCTTCTATTAGTTTTTATTTAAACTTCAGTGGAAAAAAATTATTTTAAATAAAACCAAATCATTTACGTAAGCCTATGTAAGACACATATTGTCAGTTAAATAAACAGGGTAATATATACAAGGAAAGATAAAGAAAAATTAAAAGCATAATTAGTTTTCACCATTGGAAGAGTAAGACAAAATGGCAATCATTAGTTAGTACTAACTGATGATGAGGAGACTCATAGTTGTAAAGAAGTAATATTGTATTAATTAACCTACTATTTCCAGGAAGGGAAAGTAGTAAGACTACCAAGTAAAAAGTGCTTGATGCTGATGAGCTGATAATTATTAGGTTTACAAGATTTATTCCCCTTGTTAAAATTTAGTGTCAAAACTATGAGATTATACTATAAATATGGTATTATCTGATGATGCATGGCATATGAGTACCAATGCACCAAAAGTCATAACCCAAGCAGATGAAGACGATATAGAAAAGTAAAATGTTTTCCGGGGAGAACAGAAAAGAAATTAGAGAACAAAGCTGTTAAAGTAAGTAATATTTAAGAGCAGGTTCATGAAAAATTATTGTATTTTACATGCTTTATTAGACTTAAAATATTTTAAGTTTTATAAATGTAAGATTTACTAGAATAAAATTTTATTGATAATTTTCTTAAGAATTTTTATTACTAAATGAGTTAAGTTACAAGTCCATTTCAATACAACCACTTCATATCTGTTATGCAATTTTGATTATTATTTAACTAACAATAATTTTATGTGTATGTGAATGTGTATTTAATTTAGGGTGAAAACTGTACACAGTTTTCTGAATTGGATTTCTTTCAGAAATCACTTAAATGAAAGCAAGTTTAGATCTTGCTTAATACATACTCATACAGGCAAAATGATATATAACAAAAGAAGGTTAACTGATTTTATAGTTTTGGAGGACTGTTTAGAGAACAGTCACATTAATCATTTATGAATTTAAATCAAAACTAAATGAATCTACAATGATATTCAGTATTCAATAAGATTCTCTAAATATAAATTTTAATAATATTCCCCTCTATTGGACAAAGACTGATGTGACTCAAACCAAATATTAAAAAAAATCCAAATATGACATTGATGAAAATATTAATTTAAATAAGTGATTACCTTGTTTCAACATCTATAAAATGTTATAAATTTGCATATTCACAGGATTATATTATTTCATCAACTCATATAGCATATTTGAATAATAATAGGCATTTTATTACATTGTACCTGTCCCAAGGAGCAGAAGTTTCAAAAGATTCTGCTAATACATAGTAGTCCAACCCCAAGTCCTGTTAAAGACATATACACCAAAATCAAGAATTTACAACAGCAGAAGAATCAATATTATTAGTAGTTTATGTTCATTGTTAGTATTTCTTATAATTGTTATTATTGGTATTAGAAGTTTCTAACTTAACCTTCACGGCTCTTCGCTATTCACTCTTAAGAGCACTGGAAAGTGGCCCCAGAGTGAGACAGAACCTGCAGGAGGACTGGAACCTTGTCTGTTTTGTTCTCCTCTAAATCCTTAGCAACAAGAGGAATGCCTGACACACAGCAGGAATGCAAATAATTCTCCAGTGAGTGGAGTTTCCACAGAGAACAGTCTATGTACATGTATGTAGAGACTATTTGCAGAATAGATTTGCAATAGCCTAAATTGCTAAAACTTAAAACTAGTCACCAAGGTCTAAGGAGTAGGATTGAAATAGAGGGGAAAAAAAAAAGACAGTTTCCTTGCTTAAAATCAACTTTTCTTTACAAGCTTAAAATAAATTTAAAAAATATAGTGTGCCTCTCTGTAGTGACAGAACATCTGGAAGCACCTCTGTTAGGAGAATATACTTTGTAGCAGACAAGATATAATGCTTTTTATGATAAGTCTTAAGTTATAATACTAATTTTCTTATCTAGAGTATAATTGTTTTAATATCAAAACTGGAAAGAGCAATTTATAAGTCACCACAGAAGTATAAAGATATGAAAGAAAATGTTGTAAGGTAGAAAAATCGATAGATGTTAAATTTTTACTTCCAATAAAATGAATCACTTCAATTCCACCACTGGCTGGCAAGAGAAATCCCCAGATTTCTGATCTAAAATAGGTTTTTCTCTAATAAATTCATTTATTCAGCAAACACTTAATGATAATATTATTAAACATTGAAAAAAATAAAAAATTAGATAACGCAAGTAATCCTCCCCATGACCAAAACAAATCTCAAACTTAATTGTGATTTAGGTTTTTTGTTTTTTTTTAAATAAGAACTTTTTTGTGTGTGTGTTAAAGAAAAGGTACAGGCAGGAAGAGAGAGGAAAAGAAGCATTTCTTTCTTTCATTCAGTTGTTCATTTTGGTTGTTCCCTTGGCTCTGGGATGTATGTGGACTATATCCGGTGGACTTAATGCTAAGCTCAGGGAGCACCTTGATTCAGTTCTAAGATTAACTAGAACCTCAATAATCAAGAAACTTACACTATGTCTATGCTAAACTTCTAGTTAATTACACTTTCTGGAATTCTGAAATCAATATTATGAAACAACAATGTCCTCAGAGAAAATACTTTATGCAGGTTTTTATTGGAGAAACTGGAGTACGGATAGTCTAAGGAGGTGAATATGTACGAGGTCTCAGCCACTTGTTACCCTGCATGACCCATACGTCTGTTAATCACAAGTGCTGACACAGTACAGGGCAATCAACGTACTCTTCCTTATCAGCATGGAAGGGGAAAGTGTGGGAGGGAACACTTAGAAGTGGCAAATTCACTGCAATTTAAAATTTAGATCTTACCTAGGATTAAAATAGTTTTTAAATGAGAAAACAATTTAAGCTTTCTCAGAGAAACAAAAACAAATTTTATGTAAGTATTTCCTTCACAACAATTTTCAAGTGAAAAATAAAAAAATTTAGTATTTGAAAAAGCCAAATTTTCAACAGACTTCCTGGCTGATCTTTTAAAACAAAATCCTTCAAAATAAATGTTAAAAAGTAGATTCTTTGAATTATATAACATAGAAAAATTTAAACGGTAACCCCAGCAACAGCAAAAAACATTAAGATGCTTGAGTTTGTTTGCAACCAGAGTGGAAAAAAATAAAAAATAAACAAAAGACTAAACCTTCAAAAGAACACTTTTATATCATAAGCATATTAGGCTCTTGAGGTTAACATAACAGCTTCTCACAAATAGAAAATCTAGAATTAGAAACACTTTATAGAGCTATAAAACATACAAATTATTTTTTAATTCTGTATTTACCAGTGAGTCAATAACTATCTGGATCACGTTAAATATCAACTTTTAAAAACAATTAAAGAATTACATATCTTTAAAAAGATAAGGGACCAAGTAAGGACGGCTGCTAAAGTAGACAGCTTGATTCTAACCAAGTAATATTAGGAAGTCAATGCTTGACTTCCAGATAGAAAAAAGTTCCATTTATTTAAAGAGTAGAAAAATCTATTAAGTCATTTTCAAATTTCCCAAAAGTATATATAGAGGTTTAACTGGGTTTCTAAATTTGCAGCTAATCCTGTGCTCATATAAAATGATGTACTAAATTACATTAGTTTAAAATTTAACAAAACAATTTTATTTATTCAAAGTAACAAAAAGGTACGTAATATAAACTGACAGAAAAGGGAGATAACTTACCCGAATATATGCGATGACATAGGTTAGTAAATAACCTCTCTGTCCATTATCTTCTCCAGCTGCCAATCCACTGTAAATAAAGAACAAACTGTTATTATATTTCAAATGAACTATTAAAAATACATAAAACTAAATATGACACCTCAAGATAACTCTTTAACAGATGAATACATATTACACGGCATCTCATTATCTTAATCTCATTCATCACACGTATATCAGAGTTATCAGGAAAGTAAGTTTGAATAACAAAAATCTGAAAACACTTTTAATGTTTCATTTTGGCCATTAACTTCGAACTTTTATCTACCAAACTAACAAAACTGACTCATGAACTGAACTACTTTCTACCCATATTATCAAAAAAAGTTATCCATGAGAAACAAATAGTTTTCACAAAGCGTAACTACTTAAAATACTCACTTTACAGATATATTCTTATGCATATATTCACTTATTATATTCTTATTCATATAAAAAGATATCATGATTGATGAGATCTTCCAAGTACCAAAAAGTTTTGGATACATTGAGCACATAGCATTAGATAAGGTAGTTCATGGAACTTATGACTTCAGTGAGAGAAAAAGCATACTTACGCAGATATATTAAAGTGTATGAAGTAATATATAGACAAGTGCAAGATAAATAGGTAGTCTTAATACTATGAACACATGAACTATCTATTTCAATTTTAACATTTTATCCATAGAAATTGTATCTGGTGATCCCGTTAGAATTAATCCCATGTAATTCAGCCCAAGAATTCTGGTTTGTGAAAGAATTCCTATTTTAAGACTATGAGGTGCACCCTGGTGGAGTAGTAGTTAGGTCAACTGCCTCCTATAGACTCTGGCCACATACTGGTGGGCTTGAGTTGGGGACCTGTGGGGAACAACTAGTGTGAATGACTAAGTGAAAAATAAAAGTGCTTGTTCCTCCTCTCTCTTCCTGCCTGCTTGCCTGCTACTGCCTTCATTCCTGCCTGCACCTTTCCTTTAAAAACAAACAAACAAACAAACCCAAAAGACTGAATGATTACTGATTCTTATTGCCTTCAGCAAAGAGCTTTGAATTTTGCTTTTTACATACAGTGGAAATTAAATTTTAGCTATTCTTAAGCAACTAAACAAAACTTAATCCAAACCTCAAAGTACTCATTAAAAATCCCTTAACATGGTGCACTCTGGTAGAGCAACAGTTATATCAATTGTCTCCAAAGGAACAAGCCACATAGCGCTGGGTTCAAATTCCAGGTCCGCAGGGAAACAAGCAGTATGAACCACTAAATAAAAATTTAAAGAAAAATAAATTCCTCCTTTTTCTCCCTGCATGTCTGCATACTCACCATCGTCTGCATCGTTCCTTAAAAAAAAAAAAAATTCCTTAATATAGAAAAATAAAAAGAAAATGTATTTTCTTATGACTTCCGGGGGTCACAGTTGACAACTAAGTTTTATGCCTCTCTTCTCAGTACCCTAACAGCACCTTTTCATTCTCAGTACTAAATTCCTAACCATGTTGTCACACAAGGCTCAGGTCTTGAGCATCTGTAATTTTAACCTCTTCTAGAAAAATAATTTCTCCTATGGCATTAATTAAAACCTTACAGTTTGATCCTTCTTCCCCTGAAGTTTTCCTTACATTTGCAGTAAGTAAATAATACAATATAGATGTATCCTTTTTCTACAAAAATACAGTCAGGCAATTTCAGGCTAGGATATATAGGCTAAATCAAATTTTCTCACTATTATATCTGGATATGTACACACTAGTGTCAACCAAAAAGAGCAGCAAGGACTTCATTGGAGCAGCTCTACCCTAGAACTACTTAAGAATAGGGTATAATGAAATGAAGGGGGTTAGTTGCATTGCAAGAATATTAATGAGTGAAGAAGATAAAACTGAGGTCAAGCAACTAAGAATGAAAAGAAAGGAGAAAGAGAAGACAATTCTAGGTTGGATGTGTATGAATTTGAGGTTTAGGGTATGGAATCAAAGTTCTAAAACAAAAGGGAAATGAGTCAGAAAATTGCAGTGGCAAGTGCTTAGAGGAAAAGAGCTGAGCCCAAACATTAGGGAGATATGCACAAAAGTTAAGACAGTGAGTACAAAAGAGAAAACCACTACTGAACGAGGGAAAAAACACTCAGTCTGGGTCAAGTGGTAGAAGACAAAAAAAGGAGAGTGAAAGAGAGGTCAGAAGGGTGCAAGAGCCCTTGAAAGCTTTGAGAAGGTGCATACTAAGTAGGAATTTGTGAAAAACATGAAGTATGAGTATTTAGGAGGCTTGTTTCTCTTACAGTAGGATGAGAAAGTCTTATTTTCAAGTGGCAGGTCAAGCCATTTTCTTTAGACCCTCTTATAATAGCTATAGTGGAAGGACATAGGGTGTGGGTGTGGGTGTGCATGAGCACACGTGCATGTGTGTTAATCTGTTCCACTTTGTAATCCAGGGTGACAAACCACACAGAGTCATGCCTTTTCTTTTCTAAAGCAGGAGGAAATAAAATGTCCATTCTAAATTCTAAATTATTCTCCCCAAAGGAGAAGAAAAGTAATTCTGGGCTTCTTTTTCTGAAATCATAAGTTTCCTTGCAAATTTAGCCTTTGGAATCTTCTCTTTTTTAAGCTTTCAGAGATAACTATATTCTAGCCAGAATTATATTAAGATATCATATGTAAACAATAATAGGGCTTAGAAATTAAATACTTCTAAGTTGCCACTTTTGCAGACACTCCAAATAACTATACTTAGATTCAAACTGCTTTATGTTAAAGAAGCAACACTCACCCCCTACTTCCTGCTCCCAGCCACAAATTTCAAACATCAATTAACAAGATTCTTAAACAAATTTAAAGCTGTTTCATGAGAAAGGACTTGGAAGACTAATGAAAAAGGAATGAGAGACAATCTTTTTACATAAAAGAGCCATCTGGTGAACCTAATCACTCTCATGTTGAATTACATTAAACAACTTAAGCACATACTTTAAAAATAACGATAACATATTACCTTAAACTCTATGGTAAATGTCAATGCATCTGTCATGATTGTTGACAGGTAATGCTTATTCTGCTTACCTTTTAGAGAAGTTAAAAGTACATTACTATATAGATTAAAAAAAAACCCTAAATATGATTATTCAACATTTGGTTATTATGTTCTGTTGGAGCATATGTGTTCAAAACTATTTAATACTGTTAGGGTAGGGGTAGAAGACTAGGAGAAAAATGGTTAAGAAAATATGAAAATGTTCTAAATGTTGGGAGTACTTCATTAAAAACAACCAGTCTAAAGTTAGTGAGAAGGTAGGAACAGAGGATAAAACAGAATAGGAAATAAAGAACAGGTGAATAATCCCCACTTCAAATGAAATACATGGACTAACTTATGTAAAGTTCAGCAGAAAAAAAACAGCAGGTGCTTTTCTCCATCAACTTATGTAGAAAGGAAATGCTTGAGAAGCTAACGTTGCCAGAATAGCATTTAAATAATAAAAATATCCTTGAATCTTTCAGTGACTAGAACAAAAAACTAGTACCTAGAGAGAACTGGGGAAAACCAGGTTTCTACTAGAAAACCACACAAAGATATTTCCAAGTATCAAAAAAATCAGAGTTGCCTAATCATCTGCTTAATAGCTGCCTGGGTTGTTTAAAACTGATTTCTGCATCTAAATAAGAAGAGTCAAGATAAACATGGAATAAGGAACTAATTATCATTAAGAAGTAACAAGTAATAATAGCAAAAAAGAATGAGACCCCAATCAGGGACTAAGTAATTTAATGCTTTACTCTTGCTTTAAATAGCTGTCTCATTTACTGTAACTTAATTTTAATGGAGAACTTAATATAAGCTTTGATTAAGATAGGTAAATTGCTGGAATTAAATTAATAGCTCCAGGAATGGAGTATCGAAACAGATCTGATTTCATCTTATGGAATATTCACACTTAACACACAAATGAATGGTGTTACAAAAGAAAAACAAAATTGTCAATATGTGAAAAGAAAGTTCATGATAGCAGCACAAAGTAAATAAAACTGGCAAGTGAGTCTAAGAAATAAATAAAGATTAAAATACACTGATTTAAAGGTAGCAGAGTAATTAGACGTAAATAAGAATAAAAACTGTGAGAAAAATATTTAGTTTTATTCATTCTTTCAACAAATATTTAGTCAAGCATCTAGTATGAGCTAGAAACAATGGTGATGACCAAGAAGAGACAAGTTATCCCTACAAAAATTATGTATGGGGTACTACAAAGATGCAATCTACCCAGTCTAACAGGAAATGTGTAACTTACTAACTGAATGGTAACTATAGATCTTACAAAGTGGGGGGAGAGAGAGAGAGAGAGAGAGGGAGAGAGAGAGAGAGAGAGGCAGGCTGTGGGCAGGGATGACAGAAAGGACTATAAGGTGAAACTACGCAAATTTAGCTTTATATACATTGATGCATCTATTCTCAAAATTAACAATTCTATAAAATTCTGAAATCCCAATTAAGTATTTAATGAAGCTTTTTACAGTTTCGGTCTCTAATTTTAAGGCTAGAGTAGATATAAAAGATTGTAATTAAACTCTCAATTGTTTATTTCTGACTAATACCATGAATTTTAAGAAAAAAAGTTTTTAAAAAAATTATTTATGTGCTTCACATAACTTAAGAAACTAAACATTAGGTAATTAGGTATCACCATAGCTCTGGATTCCTTCTGGGAAGGGAAATAAGCACATTTTAAAAAATATTTAGAGAGAACCTGAAATTCAAACCATTTGGGTCATTAAATGAATCTTTCTAGCATAATTACACTTAACTAATTTAGTTAAAATGTCAATAATTCCCAGAAAAGGTACTGTGGAGAAAAGTGAAAGATTAATGAATTTTATCTTCTACTAAAGAAATCAAAATTCCATTTGTCAATTTTATAAGAGTAAAAATAAAACTGAGAAATTAATTTGCAATACTTAAAAAACAGCACAAAAATAAAACAAAAATTAGACCTTTTTCTAAGACTGCTATATAACACCAATTTCAGAAAATCCTAAAAATAAAGGATTGAACAGTATATGTAAGAAAAATATATTAAAATTGTGGCATTCAAAGAGGTAAATTACATTTTATTTGTTTTCATAAATAATAGCAAAAGAAAAACATTTACAAAAAATTGGATTAAGCATAATGATAATGATATATTTTAAGTTCTGAAATAAAGCAACAACTGGTATCCAGAAAAGTGTTTGTTTATGTATTTAAAAAAGAAAGGGAAAAAAAGTACTGCTGATAAATGGCATTTTCACTATAGTTATCATCAATCAATCTTATAATCCATCAAGTAGACAGACAGAAACCACCCAATCATTATTCAGGTGGTTATGGACGTGAAATGTCTTCTATTGCTTTATACCAGCACAAAATACTAAGTGACAGGAGGTGGAGTACACATAATTTATCAAATATTTCTAATTAAACACAATTTCCTCTTAAAAACATATTAACAGCATGTTTTATACATATTCTATAATTAAATAGTAACATTATTATCAATTTTTCTTTTTCTCTCTAGCACAATAACAAAAAAACTAGTATTAATGGGAAGTGCAATAAAATATTTAATATAGTATATATGTGATTCCTACAAATGTTACAAATAAACACAACACATTATTAACTATCATACATTACCACAAATTTAATATTAAAGAGTACATTAACAACTTCTTATAGATATCATACTTTCAGACTGATTTTCTCTTAGCATTATGAACTTAAAGCCATACCCAAATTTTGCAGCAATGTCATACACTTGTTTTTCATGTTGAAGAACTTTCTCACGGTCCCCCTCAAACAGTAACGTAGCAACACTTAGCTGATTTGGATCAAATCCTTTAAACTACAAAAAAAAAAAAGTATTATTACAGATAAATCTTAGACTACAAAATAATAAATTAAAATATTTCTTCTCTTTTTCCCTTCTGGTCTGGGCTCAAACACTAACTCATGAAAAACAAAATTTTGGAACTTTACATGTCAATTAAAAAGAATGCTTACTAGACCTACTCAGGTCATCACAACATTAACAAAACTATGGGAAAACACATAATTTCATGTCAATCATAATGACATATTAGCTTATAAATAGATAAAATAACTTGTAAGAATAAAACAGTAATAAAGTACCAATCAAAATTACTAAAATGATAGAAGTAGCAGGATACGGGGAAGGGGAGTAAAAACCAACAGGATCCTTATATATCAACAACTTCTTATTAAATAATATTTTCAAAAGAGAGCTTATATATAACAATAAAATATAAAATACCTTAATGATAATCTTAAAAGGAAATATAAAACTTTATAAGGAAAACATGTCTACAAGAAGATGAGAAAGATGTTCCTGAATACATAAAGTATTATAAATATGTCAATTTTCCCCAAATTAATATGGTTTATTCCAATTATAACAAAAAAAGTCAATGTACTTCGTAAAAATGTGAAGAATTTCCAAAACTTTTTAAAAATAATAAGCAGGTAGTGACAATGATAACAAAGAAAATTCTAAAAAAAAACAAGAAAGAGCTAGACCTACAGGAACTAAATCCATTTAAATTTTCAGGAAAAAAAGTTCTTTAAAGAGAATCAGATACAGTAGAATCTATTTCTTGGATAAGATGTCCTAGACATGGTACATTAATGTAAGAGAAGCAGGGATTAGTTAACAGTGCTGTAACAACTGGCTAGCAATTGGGGGCATAGGAGGTAATAATGATTTTTTTTTCATATCACAAAATTGAAATAAATTCAAATAATAATAATACAGGTAATTTTTAAAAGTTACCTTATCATTTAACAGAAAAGCGAGAAAGACAAGCAAATGGTCCTAATCATAGTTCTGGAGAAAAGTTTTCCAAGTACTCATAGGAAAAGATTAAAAATTTGAAACTTTTGCACCAGAAAGAAAACAAAAAAATACTGAGTCACCTGACTGGAAAAATTATTTATAATATTTACAACAAAGGATAACAGATAAATGTATCAAAGAAAGGGCACATACCAAAGCATTATGAGAAAGATACAAAATTGTCACCCCAGGCAAGTTATCATCTTTAATTAAATCACACAAAAATTACTTCTAGAAAAATACAGGGAAATGCTCCATCTTGCTGAAGTTTTACGAAATATCAGTTAAAACAAAGAACTATTTTCTCCTTGGATTTAATAATTTGAAATATAACAAAAGAAAAATCCCACATGTAATAACAGCAAGGATGCAAAAACAACAATAAAAACCAGTATATGTTTATTGTTAGCAGGAGCATAAGCTGGTATTTCAGCAAATCGAGTGTTTTTAAAAAAATCCGTTCTTGTTTTCTGTTGTACATAAAAATTAAACTCCAAGAAATGTTATATGCACGAAACTGTCCAATGTAGTGTTCGTTTT
This sequence comes from Solenodon paradoxus, assembly GCA_004363575.1. Lineage (NCBI taxonomy): Eukaryota > Metazoa > Chordata > Mammalia > Eulipotyphla > Solenodontidae > Solenodon > Solenodon paradoxus. The sequence goes on along the minus strand of RJWH01000194.1, from coordinate 1,114,937 downwards.
AAGAGCTTCAAACCTGGAAAACAACTAAACATTTCTGAAACTGAATGCAGGATTCATTTACTTGATAAAATACTTTACAACATGAAAAAACTTGATTCTGAAATATACACATTAATGTGGAGAAATATAAATAAGTGTGAGGTATGTGTGATGGGGGAGAAGGCAGGAATTAATTAATATCTTCAATTAATATCCTAAGCATTTAAAATTTTAGCATTTTATAAACATTCTTACCTTTGTTAAATAAAACTTTTTTAATCCATCCAAAAATGATGTAAAAATAGAAGAAACCTGAGGTTTGAGAGCATGTCCTAAGAAGAAAAATATTAATATTTAAATTAATAGCAAATAGTATGTTTTTCAGAAAAATCAAGAGGCTATTTTAACTTAGTATCCTAAAAAAAAAAAAAATGTTTTCATGACTTTAACATTTTTTAAACTCCCTATGTTACATGAATGTAATGTATGCTAACATGTTATCTACATGCTATATATTACATGCATGTACATCAAGATCTACATCTTTTTATCTTTATCTTCTTTCAAAGGCACATTATTTTTGGTTACAAATCCCTTTCTTTTATTAAAGTCAATTTACTATATATAATTAATACTGTACACAGTTTAGGTGATCATTCAAAAGTGCAGTTGATATGTAATAAAATCACTTCATTAAGTTTTACTTCATTAAGAACACCCAATGGTGACTAGTTTTACTTTTATTTTTTTTTGATTAGAACTATAGAACTCAGAACTATAACCAAATATGGAGTCAATGACAAGTTTAAAGTTGTTTCTTAATTAAATCTTAATTCACCCAAATTCTTGGCATAAACCTTGTAAGTGATTCCTTAATCACACCCGGTGTGTTAAAATTGCCAAAATAACATAAATGGAGTCTCAGAGCCTGTTAAATTAACATCTTTGCCTGTGGATTGAGTTTAATTGAGTGAAAGTCTTTTACTGTTTTCTCATTCTTTTCAGAGCAGCAACTTAACTACATGACTGTTACATTTAGAATCATGCATCTGGTCTTAGTGCTATGAGCTCCCCCCTACAATATCCCCACCCCCTCAAAAGGTAGCATATCATTTATGTGGAATTTTTATAAAAAGCTGTAAAGCTTCTAGTATAAATTTATTCCAAATAAATTAATTTTTAAGTCTATATGATTTGGGGATTTTGCTTGTTTTTAAAGTATAGATCCTTTTTTAAAAAAAAAGTTCAAAAATCAAATTAGTTTTTCATTTTAAAAAAGGAGAGGTGGTTTGTTTGTTTTTGGTGGGAAGCTATTACCTGTAGTTTTTAAATTATATTTTTGCTGGTTATAATAGGAAATTGCTCCACGAAGGAAAAAGTAACCTAAGTCTTAACCAGAGGCTGAGTTAGACATCTATGCTGTAAACTGAACACAGTAAAAAGCAAACAAAAATAATGGGCAGATTAGAAGATCAGCCTAGCAATCTTTTGAGCTCCTAGATAACAAAAGGTTCATTTGGGGACTACTTATTTTTTCTTTTATGCAACCTAACAGAGATGTTTCTCTTATACAACTAGTGCTTTAAAATATCACTCCTAGCATGAAACAAAATTAGAAATAACACACTATCAAAGTACTTACTTCTGTCCCATACAGAATTTATCCTACCATCTAATAAGTGAAAATATATAAACATATACATGTATGTGTTCTGTGTTCTTGCAAGACTGAAATTATTTTTACACACTGTATGAGGATTCCAGATGTTACTACGCTGACAGTAGAATAATTGTTGAGTAGATATTAATTTTAAACATGAAATTTATATAATTTCCATTAACACTAGTAGAAGTTAGTCACATGTATCCCTAATACTCAGCTGACATGATAGCTCTGAAGAATAATTATTGTAAAAGTAGTAGTAACTTTTAAGCGATTTGAGCACTAGTATTAACTAGAAAATGCTATATGTCTTTTATTTATTCTTTAATTAATGTTGCCTGTCTAATTATGTTCTAAATGTATTTGGTTATTATGTTTTATCAATTTATTAAATGAAAGAAATAATTTTTAAACCTACTAACTGGAAAGCTTGATTAGTGAATTTTGTATTGTTATAGTACTGGAAATAATTTTAAAAGATTTAATAAATAACTACATTTCAAAGAAGAGGACTGAGACAGTGGGCTCTGGAGTCAGACAGATGTGGTGAGAACCCGGCTATCTCATGAATGACTGTGAACTGTGGCTACAATATCTAACCTTTGAATCATTTATAAACTCAGGCTACCATCCTGAAGAACGGCTATGAACCGAAATTTGACAAACTAGTTTACAGAGGAAATCTGTAGACCATCTCAATATATTCAATGATAATATCATTTTAACATTCTGCAAACATATCATTTGAATATGAAGTATTATGGGTTGTGTCAAAGATAAGGGTGATAATAAAAATACTAACCTCTAATAATAGGGCTTACGATTTTTTAACAACAAATATGGACCAATACTGACCAGTCATTTCACCGGTGTCAGGTCCCTGACATTCCTTTTTTGTGTTCAGTGTTAATTTTTAGTTGCCTGATCGTGGAGCTAGGGTAATATATATAGATGAAAATATTTCAGTGGGTACTGAGAAATCAAAAAGGTTATAGACAGTTAAAAAGCATGATCATTATTAGCATACTAGTACTCTGGTTGTGGGCATTGTGTGAAATACATATAGACTAAGGAGGGGATTCAATATCCTAAAATGCATGTAGCCATTTAAACAAAAGAAATATTTCTAAAGGTTTACTTTGGTGACCAAATAAAGGGCAAAGAGAGGGGAGACAGTGAAGATTAGAGAGGGTAGAATGTACCTTAAAGCATGTTCCTAGATATAGTAATAAGAATGTGGAATAGGAAAAAGTCAGAAGGAATTTTTTAAAATTTTTATTTAATAAATTTTATGGATTCTAGTTATAAATAAAACCTATTCAAATCAGCTTTAAAAGGTATCTATGTCTGATATAATTTACCACTAATAATAGCCTAAAAATGGGTAACATTGTTTTATTAATCAGACACATGGTACTCTTAAGATCTAGATTTCTAAATGTAGGCTGAAACACATAGGAGGCTTGACCTTCATTTGATTTGATCATTTTATAATTTATAGGACATATTTATCTTAAAATCTTATTTATCAGCAGTATAGTATTTTGAATGCAATTTACTTAAACATGTAACTGACTCATTATAATTTTAAAACTAGTATTTGATAGGTTATGAACCTGACTTAAGTTTTTATATAACTATGATAATTACTCTTCCCTAAATTAAAATCTAAGCTATTCTTGGAACAAACAAAAGCCAGCTTATCTTACTTATTAGCCTTCAGTATTTAGCAATGAGCAATTAATAACTGAATGATCAACCATTCTCATAATTTCAGGGATTGTTGTGAGGGTACTTACATTTTATAAGCTTAAAGTGAAAACCAAATTTCAGGATATGGATAACATAGGAGTATTAAAACTAGAAATGAAAAGATGATAAATTTGGTCTAAAAATTAATACTTTAAGCAAAATAGGAAGAAATTGCCTACTGAATTCTCCATCCAAATATTCCTAGAATATCTTAAATATAACCTGTTGTATTGTGTTTTCCTAAGACTGCTATGCACTTCACCCAGTAAATCAGAAATCTGGAGTGGCCTTCAATTTTTTCCTTTTTTAACCTTTCACATTCAGTGGGAAAGCTGATTTTGGGAAAATCCAATGCCTATTCTCTGTCTTCACTGCTGCTACCTTGATCAAGCCCCACAAATTTGCTTCTTGAAAACTTTCAACTTCTTATCTATGCCTGTATCATTCTAATCTACCCTGCATAATGCTAGCAGAGTTTTCAAGAATTGATTTATTTTATCCCCTCTACAGGAAATCCCTCTGTTAACAAACTAAAATCCAAATCCATTGTGCAAAGCTCTACCCACCATCCAGCTTTATCTTTTTTTTTTTTTAAAGGGAAAGGTATAGGTACGAATGAAGGTAAGCAGAGGCAGACAGAAGGGGAAGATAAAGAAGCACTTTATTTATTTTTATTTAGTCATACATCTTGGTTGTTCTCCCTGGCCTGGGACTTGCACCTGGGCCCTTGGAACATATGTGGCCTGACCTTCAGCCAGAGGCAGTTGACCAAACCACTTTTCTACCAGGGTGCACCTAGCTTTGTCTCTTCTAACAGCTCTTACTCTATGTTCTAATTGAGTCACACATAAATATTTGAAGTACCCAAAAACATGTCATTAAGGTTTTACAACAGTTTCATAATTTTGCTGATATATAAATAAATTTGGTAGGAGAAAAGAAGAGACCATTTCAGGAAAACATTTATTTACTTTTAGGATTTAGGACAATCCTCCTCATAAAAGCTTCTCCTTATTCTCCACCTTGACCTCAAGGAAAACCAAGCAGGTCAACTGTTTCTTCACTGGCATTATTTAGTATCCAATGAAGTCTTCTTTCACAACACCTCTAACATGCCTACAGCCATTCATTTATGGTTTATCCTTATTAGACGGAGGGCTTCCTAAAGGACAGGATCTATGACATTCAGCTTTCTAGCTTTGCACTCAGCACTCATTCTGGCAAATAAGGTGTTCCATAAATTTTTGTGGCTTATTGATCAGATTTTAAAATTACCACTCCTTACTCACCGAACTGAAACTGTATGTTGTCCATGAGGCGAATAGATGCAGGAGCACATCTCTGTTTAAAGGAAAAAAAGGGGGGCATAAATGTAATACTGAAAGGAACTAGATAGGTAGAATATGAATATTATCTTTCTGTACTTGAGATCAAGAGATTAGTTAATAAGGATACCTACAGTAAACAAATCTTAAATCACTAGAATTCTATGAAGACAAAACATCAATGAATACTATAAAATAGGAGAACTCTACATAGATAACACACATACATACATACACAGATTGCAGATCTTTAATCTGTAACGAAATCTGTGTAATGCCTAGCAGAGACCTTAGAAATACCACAAAAAAATTATATATATTTATATGTATATACATCAAAGTGGATGATTTTAGAACAAGGTAGAAATTTAAAAAACAGTACCTAAAGCATTATACCATTTATGAAATATAATTTTTTCTCATTTTTATATACTTTAAAAAGTGAGAAAGACAGTAGAATTTTTGTTGGTCAAAGCACTTTCAATAAATGATCTGAAATGTCTTCATATGTAATGCCATTTTAAACAGAAAACTTCTCAGTGTCCAGATCTTTCATTCTAAGATCTTTCCAAGTTGCTTATATAAAAATGGCAACAAAACTTGGAAGTTTAAGATCATGTATCTACCAAGCAAAGTAAGTCAAGAAGAAAGATGAAATATTGGGTATCTCACTCAGATGTGGAATATAAAGAAATAAAGCAATGGAATGGACTAAACAAAAACCAACTCTTGGATGTTAGCAATAGAAATGAGGTTAGGTACAGTAGGTAACCTGATGTGGCACAGAGGCAAGTGGTGGTGGAATCCAAGGACAATCAATGGTGAAGGACTTTTGGCAATTTTGTAGTGAGCAGGGGGTGTTGTCATGTATCTGAGGAATGGGGATACTGGAATATATGGGTTTATATTGTTTTGGATAATAAGTTCACCCAAACATTAATTAAAAAAAAAAAGAGTAAAACAACACCAGTGTTATATTCATGTAAGTACAAGATAAAAGCTACAAGGACAGAAAAACAAGAAAAGGAGATATTCATATTAAATTTGTGATGCTAAAACACTACAATACGAATACTAACAAGGCTTTAGTTAGCTACAATTTCTCCACAGAATTAAAGTGAGCAGTACCTTAAATAGGCTTCCAGGTTTCTGTGGTTTCCAGGCTTCTTTCATGTCTTTATTTAATATAAGAAACAACCCTGTCCTGGTAGCAGAACTAGTATTATCTCCATTTTACAGATGAGAACACAAGAACGAGTGAAGTTAAAAGACTTGCCTGAGGTCAAATGACAGCTACATAGTAAACAGAGAACTAAGACCAAGATTCTACCAGCTGGATAAGCAATATTTCAAAACAACACACAGCGTCCTCCAATCACTCAAAACACATGTGCAGATACATACACAATTCAAAGTCCTATTTGAAACAAAAATTCCATGAAAACTATCTTATTTGCTATCTTATGAGCTTATTAAAAGCATAATTGTACAGTAAAAAATATACAATTTAAGTAATTTCAAATCTTGGTAGAAACTTATCTTTGTAGATGGGCTAATGTCTAAAAATACTACCTGTTAACAAAATACAAAGGAAAATCAATTCTCCAAAATGTCTTTATTAAAACAAGCTTATTAACCTCTAATAAAACATAGGAAGCCTAATTAGACCATGTAGATCTGTTCATAAAATAGAATATCATATATTAAACGTATTTATATGTTTTGGCTTAAATACACCAGTAAAATATGAGAAAATTAAGAGCTATTCAGACATTACTTGAAAAAATTTTTAATTCCTACCAACAACCTATAAATTCCATCTCCTACCGCCACCCAGATGCTATTTCGCCTGTATCCAAAACAGGTGTTATTAATGAAAACAACCAGCACAGGCACACACGTGTCAGAAAATGAAAAAAGTATATTGCATTCACTATACTAAATTTCTAACGGAACTCAGTCTCTGAAACAACTGAAATATGCAGGTCTTGATAAAATCTTGGCTTGAAAACACTATCTACAAAACACATTTTGTGGACAACTGGAATAATCTGATTATAAAATGAACATTAGATGGCATTAAAAAATTACTGCTAGCTTTTTTCAGACATGATAATAGTACATTGTTATAAGGAACACTTTTCTTTTTAGGGGATATATGAAGTACTTAGAGGTCAAGTGGCATAAATGCAACTGAATTTCAAATGGTGCAGAAAACATACATAAAACATGTAAGACAGAAGAGAAAAAAAGTTAATAGTTGAGTAGACAAGATCAATGTACAGGTGAATACTGTACTAGTCTTTAAAGTTCCTGTATTCTTTATATTTTTAAATTAAAAGGTTGGAAAAATAGGTAAGAAAACTTCAAGGTTCTTGTCACATATAGCAATCAATATTCAATTATATTGAACATGATTTTAACTTGACAACTGTTGTCACATAGTCAGTCAGTCATGCACTTTTCTATTTATATTAAGGCAGAGTGGATTATAACACAGACTAATATAAAAAATAAACTAAAAAGTTTTTGTATCTAGACAAGAATATCTATTTTTAATACTGGCTTTTAAAAAAATTATCAAAATCAAACCAATAGCCTTATTTATTAGTTTCATATTTTAACAGTGCTACATTCTAAAAAATTTGGCAAATGTAGTTTTTCAGTTATGTCACAAGAAAATTCTCATGAAGCACTTAAATTTTAAAGCATCTAGATTGGTTTATGATCCTCTTGGCAACTGAAAATTTATAGATCATTGGGTATCATTTTTAAAAAGCAAAGCAATAAAAGCTTCTTAGAATTCTTCAAGCTGCCATTACATCTAATTAAACGGAAGTTCCTAAAAATGCTACTATTTTTAAAAAACAGTAACATTTAATCTGGGTTACTATACCTATATTTTAGAGAAGGTTATATTTTAATTGGTTTAAAGGTAATTTGGTTGTTAAAAATAGTTCAAGAGATTTCCTTTACAAGTTAGGATTATCACAAACTCTGAGAATTTGAGCTCTAAATTGCTATTAAATTATACTACACTAATAGTGTTTCATAGATGAAGAGGGAAAAAAGGTCCTTGAGTTAAAGTGACCTCTGGTGGTGGGTGATCAGAACTAACCTAAGAGGGAGTATATTTACCAAGTAATTTTAATAGTGGTAAACTCAGGAATAATAATAAACTCAGAAAATGTAAGGAAACTCAAAAATTGATACCAAACTGGAGTTAATGAATTAATTTGATATCTTTCCAATGATTAAATAAGCTCTTACTAGAGTTTCTCATTCTATCTGATTTGTACCTAAGGATGCTTTCTACTCAGTAAATAGTCTGAACTGATATGGAAATTTATTATGGACTAATAAAGAAATACTAATATCTTTATATTATCTGAGCAAAAGAGAAATACTCGCCTGGCCTCAAAGCAAGGTATAAGATTGACTAGGTCAAATTTCTGACCGTTTTATCTTTTTAAAGATGCTACACACCTAGAATTTACTTCACTACATAACTCAAATTGAAAAAAAAAAAAAAACCAGCAAAACAAAACCAACCACTCTAGTCTTTTTACTTAGTCAAATTCTCTGTCCTTACTTAAAAAACAACAGATTTTTCAATTTAAGTATTTGCTCCAAAAAATAGCTTCTATGAGAAACACATCGAAAGTTTTCTGCAAAATTTGTTTTTATGGATCTGTCATCTTTCCTGCCATAGAGAAAACCAGAATTTGCACTTTAGATGACACATATTGAGAAATATTTCTTAGTTTACTAGTCACCGGCAAAAGAATTCAATATTAACATTTTTTAAATATCTGCAGGATTTCTACTAATCTAACTTCATAGCTATAACATATAAGCACTGAATGGTAGTCCTACATATCTGTTACTCCAATGAATGAATTGAAGGTTTCTTCAAGGAATAAATCAAACCTTCTGTGTAGAGCCTAGAATAGCCCAAATCCCTGAGTCTTGGAACTATTCTAGAGATAGTCTACCAATCCCATACTGTATCAGAAGCTAATGTTTCAATATCAAGCCTCTTGTACACAACTATATACATAAAAATTCAAACAGAAAATTTATGATATACAACATCCTTAATGATTATTAAAAGATAGAAATCATGTCATTTTCACTTGCATAATGTCCATTGCACCATGCGGGGCTATAAAGTTAAGGATGTGTCAAAAGTTAATGCCAATCAGTCTCCTAGTCATAATTTTACATTTTTCAGGTTAGTAAAGCTGAAACACTTCTGAGTGCTCCTGGTTGAGAATATTGTCTTATAATTGTCCTCAAGTTTAACGTATTTTGTTGGATCACACAGTAAAGAAATTAACTCAACATTTGGTTAGAGCTACTATCTCAGCCTCAAGGCAAAAAAAGCCAGTAAAATTATTTAAAACAGTAATTCTGTATTTTATTGTAACAAATCATTCCCAAGAATTACTGCTGAATATTAAAGAAGTTTTAAATGTTTTATAATGTAAGTGCTAAATCTAACTTCTTTCAATTTATTTGAATTCCTTCAGAATAAATCAAATTTAAAATAGAGTAATTCAGTAGAGATATAACGTTCTGAGGTATCAGACATGAAGTGTGTATTTCTTCCCAAATCAGGGTCTGCATTTTTCTAGTAAATACTAGAAAAAAAAAATACTATTTGTTTAAAATATAAGTGATTGTGGGTAGAAAAAGCCACACCTTACCAAAAGGAGTGAGAAAAAAGACTGCATTTTAATCTAAAAATCTAAAAATCTAGTTCTGATACTGAAAAAAAGACAGATTCCAATCCATGCCACACAATTTTTCCTTATGTAAATAAATGATCCTTTCTTAATACTATAGGGTATTAATCTATGTTTTTATTGGGAGGGGAAAAAAATTGCTCAAACTTCAAAAGTTGCTTTAGTGCTTGTTTCAACACTCAAGTTTTTTTTTTTTTAATCCTGAAAAGACATCCCTGGCATTTCTAAACAAAAACAAAAGGGAACAGAATGTTATATCTGACACCAATTAGTTTAAAAAACACAATTCGTAGCCTCTCTTGAGAGCCTAAAGAAGGAAATCCATTTTCTGAGAAAGTCTTAAAATTCACTTACCCATCTACTGAGTAAAGTTGGAGATTATAACTGGACTGTCACTTATGAGATAGAATCATATTAATCTTCCAGTAAATCTTCCTTTCTAGCTCCTCACAAGCCACTGAAGTACTGAAAGAGGACAATTCCTCACATGGACAAAGATCGGATGAGCGACCTAAAAAGCGACCTTCTGCTGCCTGTATAAGGTTGCTTAATTTATTTCCTTCAGTAAGAATAGTACAGAAAGTATATAGAGCCCATTTTGCTATTTGTGAATAATCACATATGCTCCTTTCCATAAGATACTCATCCAAAATATAAGTTTCCCATTTCAAAAGCAACTTGAGTCTGAAAATACAACAAAAAATGCAAGTGCTATGAAATGACACTGAGGAATTATAAGCGACCAATTCATTATTCAATCAAGAATTTGGCACAATCATACTATGTACCATTTATTTTAATAGATCTTACCTGTCCTGCTATCTGTTGAAATTCCAAATCACAAATTAAACAATTAGCAGTGCCAAAGCCTGATAATTTTCTCATTTTTTTCTGACTGAAAATACTATTACAAAGTAAAGATGCATATATAGTACCATTCCTAACAGAGGAGATTTGCACGTTCTGAAATATATAAATGTCCCTAACCATAATATTAGCATCCACCTATTTCCAAGGGAGATAAGCTTTAATGCCTCTCTAAACAGGCATTATAACAGAATTAAAATATGCAGATTCCCCAAATATTGGAATATCACCAAGTTCCACAAATTATTCTTAGCAATTGCCTCATTCCTAAGAGTAAAGTTTGAGAATAAAATACTATCTATCTCAGCTTTTTCATCAGTTTCAAGTAAGGCAAGCTTTCTAATTACATGGCATTTATGTTTCTACAAGCTATTACTAACACACAGAACCAAATCATTAAAACTATAGATCAGAAAGAAGCTTTCGCTTTGATCTTTTTAACCACAGAGTGGCACTTTCTATCATTCATCAAATTATTTTCCCCAAGTTGTGTGTATGTGTGGAAAGATGGAAAATAAACAAAAAATAAACAAAAATAAATAAAAAAGAATACAATACAAAGTTGAAAACAAATTTTAAAAAACTCACTCGTTAAGGAAGATTGTAAATTAACAAAAAAATTATTTATGGAAAATTCTTTGTTTTGTTTCAATTTTTAATTGGTGAACTTCTTGTTATTTTCTTAAAAACAAATCACCCTAGCTTCCATTCTTCTAGGGACTAACTCATGGGCAAAAACTCTAAGGCTCTGCATGTACTTCTTTTATTTTTTAATGGCTAGAGCATCTTAAATTCGAAGACAGTTCCTTCCTTGGCTTTCAGTAACAGAAGGTTTTAGCAACAAGAATTAAAACACTTGAACTTTAGTGCTCAAAGCTCAGATATTATTTTAGCATAACACTATTATTTACTCCTAAAACTTATTTATTCAATAATCTTGCTTTTTAGATATTATTTTTATCACACACAGCATAATACTACATATTTTAACTCCCTAATAAAATTTTACCCCCACCGTTCTAGGGAATCAGTAATGCTTACATGAGTATTTTAACAAACATTCATTTCTGCTTTAACACTACCCAATGTAACCTGCCACATGTTCAAGAAAAAGTTCCTTCCAGGACTATATTTTTTAAGTCCTTCCCACACTGGGAGAAAATTAGTCAGGATTAAGGGACTTCTGGCTAAATCTTAATGGGGAAAGTAATGTAACGGAAGCTACTTGAAAAATATAAAAAACATCTTTTCATGTGTTAGATAAGGTGATTATATAGTTGGACTTGGTGGGAAAGTGTCAGACAGAATGAGTGTCTCAGAAAGCAAAACTGAATCTGTGGACTAAAGAACACTAAAACGTATTTTTTTAAACGCTCATTTTTAATTTCTTTAAAACATTAATGTGGCTGTCCTGGTATGGTGGGACTATAAGTTCGTTGTTGTGTTTTATAAGAAATATATACTTTGGCCACCCAGATGACAAAAATATATCTTTCTTATACATATTTGGTTTTCATTCACAGTTCCAGGCTCACAATTCTCAAAAGGCTTTAAATTTCCAAAGTGTTGAAAGTGTTAAAGGGTCTCTTATTAGGTTAATTGCGTGACTTTTTGGGAAGCGCCTAAGGATACTGGCCATGAGATTTAGAGGGCTGGAACTTCCAGTCCCACGCCCTGACCTCTAGAGTGTGAAGAGGGGTTAGAGGTTAAATCAACTGACAATAGTCAGTGGTTTAATCAATTATGTCTATGTAATAAGGAATCCACAAAACCCAAGAGGTGAGGTGTCCAGAGATCTTCTGGGCTGGAGAACGCCTGGAGATTTTGGGAGAATAGCTGGTGTAGAGAGGACATGAAGCTCAACCTTTTCCTCATTCCTTGTCCTATATATATGCACGGAGATATGCATCTCTTGCAGCTGGCTATTTCTGAGTTGTGTCCTTTGTAGTAAATTAGTGATCTAGTGAGTAAACAAGTTTCCTGAGTTCTGTGAGCTACTCTACCAAATTAATCAAATATGAGGGGGAGGATTGTTACGGGAACCTCTGATTTACAGTCAGTCAGTAGCACATGTGATAACCTGGGCTTGTGACTGTCCCTAGAAGTCTGAGGCAGGGATCATAAGTGCCTCCATTCTGCAGCCAGATGAAAAAAAAGCACAAGTTATAGCCTGGGGTTACAAGCAGTGCTTGAAGGAAGGACTGTTTTGGGAGACTGATCCCTCTAGGTAGACAGTGTCAGAATTGAGTTGAATTCTCACAGTCTGCTGGTGTCTGAATCTGTTTGTTAGTGTGGGGAAGTCCACACACACCCCTGTTGGAACTGAACTGCAGAACACCAACACAATAAGATTATTCTCTACTTTCCATTTCAATATTTTACAGAGTATACGATGACTACAGAGTACCTGCTTAGATACTTCTTTCTGATCCTTCCTCCACTCTGCACTGGATACTGGGGAGTTGATCTATGACTTACTCAGAAAGCTTCCTTGTCCTGAAGATTCTAATTAGGTGAGTAGATCTGATGGAAATTATTTAAAAAACAAACTAACAAACAAAAACTCTAGTTAGAAGAAAGCAAGAAGAAAGAATCTGGGATATATTTCCTTGTCTTCTTCCCTACTGGAAAAGACTTAAATAAAAAAAAAATTCCACAAGCTATTGCAGTTCAAAAAATGAATCAAATACTGAAAGTGGTGCAAGAATTTCCAGACTGATACACAGACCTAAACACAGAAATAAATAAACTTGGCATTTTCTCATCTCTTTAAAATTCTTGAAAAAAGTAAATAAATAAAACCCCTGGTAATACATTTTTAAAAGGAGAACAAAACAGAACAGTTTTAGTTTATAGCCAGATATGTTATAGTATACTATAGTATGGTGTAACATTTTAGTATACGCTAAAAAGAATTATTTAATTTAAGCTATAGCTTAAGTAGTATTACAAAACAAAGTAGGGTCTAGTAGCAGCACATTCTAAGAAGTGATTACATTTGATTACCAATATTTAACTTGTGAATTTTTAGGCCACTGATATTAAGCCATCTCTTTTAATTTCAACAAATGTAATAATTTAAGAAAATTAAATGTTACTTAAATTAATTGGAAAATCCTTACCCACAAACAACTTAAGAAAATATAATGATCAGTAAAATGAGTCATTCAAAACCATCAACCCAAGTACATATCTTACCTTGGATTAAAATCATAACACAATCTTTAAACCAAGAAACAGGTGTATAGTTACTGAAAGAAATAGCAACTGTACTTAAAGGGATGATTTTACAATATTACCTTTTCATACAGAGCTGAGTAAAAACTGAAAATATATGACAATTAAATATGAAGATTACAAGACATCTCATAATAAATTATGCACTAGAATTCTAAAAATATAAATATATATGGATATATTTTTTCTTTTTACCTGTTTTGCAATTTCTCTTAAACATGCTACTCCTTGTTCAAAATTAGGAAAAGCTACTGAGCCATACTTTTGGTATTCAGGAACTGGTCTGATTTTTATTGTAGCTTCTGTTACCACACCAAGAGTTCCTGAAAAAGAAGAGGGAATAATCCAACATATCTCATGCCGATTTTCTGAAGCATATTTAAATTGATTTTATCTATTTATTCTATTATTCATATTTAAATCTATTTACTGTAAGCAGGAATAATGGCTACTCAAGTCTTTTTAGAAAAACAAGCAAATTTTGTAATTTCTAAAAAAAAAGTTTTAGATTACATTTTTCTTAGTTATGTATAAATATTTTAAAACATTTTTAACATTTAACATTTTAACATTTTTCCAAGGTTACTTTTAAAATACTACAACTCATTCTGAGCATCTACCCAAAAGCTACAAAAGCACCCATCGCAGAGATGTATGCATCCCCATGTTTATTGCAGCCCTGTTCACAACAGCTAAGAACTGGAAATTACCTAAGTGCCCAACATCAGATGAAGGGATAAAGAAGATGTAGTAATATGTACAATGGAATACTACACAGCCCTTAGAAGAGATGAAACACTGTCATTTGAATCAGCATGGATGGAACCAGAGGGGATTATGCTAAGTGAAACAGTCAAAAGAAGAAAGATACCAGATGACCTCACTTATAGGTGGAATGTGAATAGACAAAACAAAGGAAGAGATGAAACATAATTAACCCTGAAACATTTAAAACAGAACTGAGGTTCCTGAAAAGGGAATGGGGCGAGTGGGGGCAAATGGTGGTGGAGCCCACTGGACAATGGGGAAGAACATTTGGTGATTTGGTGGAGGGCATGGTGTGTTGAAATATATCTAAGAAATGGGGAACCCATACATAGGAAATTATTTTAATGTGTGGAATAATTACAATAAAAAATACATTAAAAATAACACTAAAATATTACAACCCATTAAAACAAAAACAATTTTTTTAATAATAGGATTTTATATCTCACATGCATTCAGACAAAAGTATATTTTGATACTTTTAGCTATTTTTACTGTGAGAACAGTTTATTGGGACAAAAAGAACCTAACTATTTATGAAACTTAAGATAAAGGAAGAAATTAAGAGGAAATACTACCTTCCTTCACCCCTGTCTCCTCCCAGAATTCATACTAAGAAGAGGTAAAGACAAAACTGAAATGCCTTTGTAAGAAACAGAACAAGATATTTCAGAGACAAAATAGTTATCATAAAATATCCAGTAAAAGAGGATCACCAATGAAACAAATGCTCTTTTCACTATTACATGGAGATATTTAGGAAAAATCAGAGTGGGAAGCAAAACAAATTTAATGTAACTACATGACCTAAATGTCTATGCTAAATGTTTGAAGAAACATGGTTAAAATAGAATCAGTAGTTTTAATGTACAAGTGGCAGAAATTATTAATATTAGAAAATTTTCCAAGGTGCACCTTGTGGAGTAGTGGTTAGGTTAATCGCCTCTGAAAGAACAGAGTCCTGGAGATGAGAGGAAACAATCGGTGTAAACAACTAAATAAAAATAAAATAAAATGCTTCTTCCTCCTCTCTGCTTGTCTGCCTACTTGCCTTCAACCCTGCCTATACCTTTCCTTGAAAAACAAACAAAAATTAATTTTTCAAGGGATATGCTTTAAATGGGTGAATTTTATGGTATGTGAAATATATCTCAATGAAACTGTTTAAAAATAAATAACCAATACAAGTTATTTAATTCTCGAAATAAATTACAAAGGAAACCTCAAAGTTATCTTCTTAAACAATGAACTATCAGCCATACATTTTACATATAGGGGAATTTTTAGAAATAGATACCTTAGACTACAGAAAGAATCTAAAAAAAGCTTCTAAACCTTTGTCAGAGAAGAGGCAAAAGGATGACAGGTCAAGTAAAAGTACTATGCTGTCTCCTCATCCAATAGCCCAGAATCACCCATCATATCTATTCTTTGTTAACAAGACTCATAACAGCACTTTAATTTGTAAAGTTGCTAATTTTCCTTCTACTACACTGACACTATCAACAGGTTTATTTGTTTCTTTCTTTTCAACATTTCTAAAGTTCCTGGAGGTCTTGGAATTAACACCTCACGTGTAAAGTCATTTTTAGAAATAAACTGAAATTTGTAGGCATAAGCTCCTAAAGACATGAATCATCTTTTTATTCATCTAATCTACCTATAGATGACATAAAACTTTAAACATTTACTTATACTCAAAAGCCACCACACTGAAAAGTCATTAAGGAAAATATTAGTATAAGTCTTGCTTTTAAATAGGAAAACTTCCTATTTTAAACTGAATTTCCAGGTTTTTTGGTGAAACATTTCCTTACATCTGAGAAATGAAGTCATCTGAAATATTTTTTGAATTAGTCCTATAATATAACCTAAATAAAATCCAACCCAAATATAACCTGAATATAACCCAAAGAAAAAAATGGAAACCATGTAAATAATAATCAATGAGGGCCTGGTTAAATATATGAGTACATTTTAAGCAATGGAATATCATGCAGCTATCAAAATGAAAATGCTCTAAATGTGATATGGAGCAAATACTATAAAATTAAGTATAAAACAAAGAGTAGCAAACTCCTATTAGTGCTTTTAAAAATACCTATGTATGTGCTTATATACAGCAATAGTACTGCCTCTGGACAAGGGAGATGCTTGGGACACAGGGAGATTTTCCTGTATCTAGTCTTCAGTAACTTTTGATTTTTGCGTAATTTATATATATTTTAAATGCATATGTAAATACTTATTCAAAAAAGTTCATTTTTAAAAGTATATACCTTTATACTAGTACATTTTTTAAAAATCCTAATTCTATTATCAGAATTCTAAGGTATCAGTAAGAAGTAACCAGGCCTTAGATTTCTTTATACCCAAAAATTGCCTGGCATATACAGTATAAGCCCTCTACAGCACTAAACTCTGCTAGATTAAAAGTAAATTAAAAATATATATAATTACTAACTGAGACTACTATTACAAGGTTGATGAACTGACCAAATTGAGTCTGTACAACTACCCAGCTAGAAGTTCTGCAGGGGGTACCATTGCGAAAGCAAAACACTTCCAGGTCTTTAATGCAATTGGACCAGGGTTTCCATTCACTTATGTTGAAATAAATTAATCACAAATGGAGATATAATATTATGTATGTATGTATGTATGTATGTATATATGCATGTACATATCTAGATAGATAGATAGATAGATAGATAGACAGAGAGACAGACAGATAGATATTCACTTCATCAAAAGGCTCATTTCTGTTGGATTTTATTATAATTAGATTGTTTTGCTCTGGTAATATTATGCCAGTGGACTGATATAAAGCTACTTAGACTACTTATCACTTCACTATATGTACATTATACCAGTATTTTACATTCATTTTATGTAATTGCAAAAATATCCATTGTAATGTGACATCATGATGCTTATATGTTTCATTTACTTTTCTTTGTATTTTAATAAAACTATGTTGCAATAATTTTAAGAATTTTCTGATCACTTATAAATATTTTTATTAGCAATAAAAATGAAGGTTTTGTCATTTAATATAAAATGCAATTATTTGCTTGATATAAAAAATTGCAATTTTAAAATATACTTCCAGGTAGCTTCAGAACTGGGAAGAATGACAGTCATCTGATTCTGAACTTTTTTCCTTTTTTCTCTTTTTCTCACAAAAAAACATCAAAGGCAACAAGAAAAACAAAACCACACTGGATCTATACCTTCAGCATTATTAGAAGACAAAAAAACAAAACACTATAACCTTCATATTGCCTGTTTAAGTAGAGACAAAAAGAAAAAAATCCAACAGAACTTCTACAGCTTTCCAGGTGCTTTAAGCTAGTGAGGGTAGAAAGTGAGTAAAGGAAGGCTTAAAAGACTGTAAGAAAGAGTGGAGGGCAGCAGAGGACTTGGAGGAAGGAAATAAAATCAACTCTGGAAAGCAAAAGTACAATAACAATGTACAGACTTAGTAATAGACAGCCTGGGCTATGGATTTGAAAATAGGAAGAACCAGAAATGGCAGCATTAAAACACAAGAAAAGTATTTTCAAGAGAGCATCATGTTCAGAAGAGGTGTGGTACTCACTGCACATAAGGCAGTGAAGGCAAATAATTAATAAATGAAAGAGACACAAAACATGGCATGCCATCTCCACCAATATCACCCCATTCATAAAACAAATAGCACAGAAGAGCAAAAATGACAGAACATTCTCAAACTAGGACCTATTTCAAAGAACAGAAAGAAAAAGACAGGGCAACCCATTTTTTAAAAATACTATTAAAAAATCACAAAATATAAACAAAAGCTTTTCTGCTGAATCTCCTGCAAAATAAAAATCATCCTGCAAAAAACTGTAACACAACATTTCCAAATGAACTGAACATTTTCAAGTAATTGGGGATATGATAAAATACTTAAGCAAGAAAAGCAAATGTTAAAGGCATAAATGGAGGGGAAAAAAAAAAACAAGAAGAAACGAAACAAGAGATGATCTACAATGTTAATAATGGGAGAAAAAAATGTGTTTACTTGCAAAGGCAATATGTAATTGCAGAGTTGTCTCTACTACGTATACATAATAGTATAATCAGTAATATTCAGTTGTAATACCTAGTCAACTTGATATTTGATGGCCAAAAGTTAAATTCTTTAAGTTAACTTTTAAATGATGCACCAATACAAGGAATTACAGAATAATATTTATGAAAGAACTACATATGACCCTTTAACTGTGAGGGTTCATTTATGTTCCACATTCATGGGTTCAACCAACTCCAGATGGCTGTGTTCCCAGACTTAGAATCCACATTTAGAGAGGACCAACAATAAATTACACTGTTTTTCAAAAAAAATATATTGATCAGAAAGGGAATCAGAAAGGAATCAGACAAAGGTGTGCCATCTGAGTATCAGGAAAATGATAGAAGCTATACACTTGATCATCAACTCAATAGTTATCTCCAGCATGTTGCTGAGATAGTATGTCAATTTTTTCTCTTCTTATCTTGCTAAGGTTAAACTTGATACTCTTAACATTCTAGTTTATAATAATTGCTTTTATCTATCAATATAGCTATTTCCAAAATCTTTCTTTTAGCTGTGCCACCCTCTGAAGTTACTAATGAGGTCCCTTACTAATTTAGAAATACTTACTTTATCTTATTCTTCTGAATTGAAGGAGTACCCCTCTCTACCATTCTAAAATTTGAAAAATAAGCTGAACTTCACCTTAACCATAATTTACAATGCCTACGTAACAGTTTGCAAAACAGAAGGTATTTTTTTTCTCATCCATACAAGAATTAAATGTTTTGTGTAAGAAAACTACATTCTAATGTATCCAGTATTAAGTAACCAAGCAAAGGATACCATTTAAGTAGTGAGGGGGGAAAAAAAAAGACCAACATACAGGTGAATCAACAGAATTTTTAATTCCACTTAATCAAAATATTAAAGAGCAGATAACATAAAATTATAGAAAGACAAGACAAAAAGACAATACTTAAGTAGTTCTTTTCCTCTGGTAATTCAGACAAGATTAAAGACTACTACAGTATAAAATGTTAAAGCAAATGATTTAAAACCCCCAAAACTACTATTTCTAAAATTATTGCTTAAAAAACTCTAAAAAATAAAACAAAAGACCAAGCTGTCTTTAAAACTATAAAAAAGCAAAATGTAAAAGGAAGTTTAATAAGATGTTCTCATAGTAAAACTTTTTATGAAGTACTAAATTAAAGTACTAAAACTTTATCACCATTCTTTAAATATATAAAACATGCCTGTCTTTCAAAGATCTGATATCAGAGTATCATATATTTTTCTGAAACTCAGTCACTACCCTGTATTTTTCCATAATAAATTTGCAGTTATATTTACCTTCAGATCCCATGATGAAGTGATGGATATCAGGGCCTGTTGACATACGAGGTACTTGACAGTTTTTTTCTATTATACCTCTAGGTGTTACCATTTTTATATGAACCACCTGTTTAAAACAATGCATGATATAAATTCTATACATCTGTCAGTAAATCGTGTACATATACACATCACATATATTTATATAAAACAATGCTTTTTAAATATTGGATTAAGTGACAGTGATGCCCTTCAGAATTTGGATATCTTCTAGTAATTCTTAGACTAATAATAAATTTTATATAACCTTAAAAAAGAGAGAAATCATTCTAAGACTATTACTGCTTTAGATACTGAAAAACAAATTTCTTCAAATCATACAGTCTAGGGCAACCCATGTGGCAAAAAAGGACAGAAAAAACAAGCAACAATTATATTTCAATAAGCTCATTCATAAATATTCATAAACAAATAGTATTTATGATGCTTTTTTTTTTTTTTGCCAAGTACTGGTGTAGCTGTTTAGAATTTAGAAATTTAGAATTTAGGAAAAAAAAATTATTCTTGCCATATACCCACCTTCAACTTATCTACTTTGCTCACTTAGTAGGAAAGAGTGAAAAGAATGAAATATTAATTATGATCAGGCCAAATCAGAAAGACGATGGGGGATGCAATGATTTAGTAAAAGAGAGGACGAGAGATATGTGTTATATGTGTAAGATATGTCTCACACAGGTATGAAAGTAAGTATATTGGGGGGAGGGTCAGTGAAATATAGATCTTAGATCTGAGTCAAAAAACAGGCAAAACTCCAATACATTTTTAAAATGTTTTTTGACAAATAAAATACATTGTTGAAGGGGATATCAACAAGCAATTCAAAAACTATTTCTCCAAGAAATAAAAAGACAATAAGGACATTTAAATAGTTTACATTCACTCGTAATTAAAGCAATAAAAAAATTAAGATAAAACGTGTCTAATAAATAGTCCCACAATGCTAATAGAAATGTCAATTGACACAAAATTTCTACAGAGCAATCTGAGACTCCAAAGACATAACTGTATAAACATTTAGATCCAACAATTCAAGCTTAAGGAATTTACCCAAAGGAAATGATTAACGATGTATGCTGGCCCACCATGGTGGCCTAGGGGATAAGTCCACTGCGGCATAGTCCACATACATCCCAAAGACCAGGATTTGAGATCCAGGCCTGGTAGAATGATCAGGATGAACAACTTAGTAAATAAAGTGCTTCTTCCTCTTTTCCCTTCCTGCCTGTTTGCCTACTTGCCTTCATTCCTACCTGAACCTTTCTTTTAAAAAATAAATGTATGCTATAGACATTACTAAAGAGGATATTTATCCAGTGCTTTATGTAATTTTGAATCAAGAATAATTTAAACAATCATTAATAAGAATTTACTTTAATAGATGAGGAATTATCAATAAAAGATAATTATATGTACTCTGTAAAAATGATAGTGCAAACTTATGTCAATTTAAATATTAATCTATTGATAACAAATTTAAAGAGAAGACTAAACACAGTATGATTCCTTTTTATACAAAAAAATATATATATACAAATAAATACAGTAGGGTGTATGCTTATAATCTGAGGTCCTTAAATAACAAAGGATTAAATTACATACCTTATCAGTATAAATGTAGCAGGCTATCTATCAAATATTTGGTTAATTCATCTCTTAATTCAATAGCAAAGAATCCAAGTCTCTCCTCTGAAAATGAATTCATGTTTTGTTTTGTTTTTTGGTTTTTGTTTTGTTTGTTTTTTTTTTTTTTTGAGAGGGGAAGAAGAAGCACTTTATTTAGCTGTTCACCTTGGTTGTTCCCCCTGGCCCTGGGTCTTGAACCCAGAACTTTGGGACATACATGGGTCTGCTCCCAGGTTGTACTAGATGGCTAAGCCACTAGGACACACCTTTGAATTCTTCTACAATATCCTCAATTTTTTAAAAACTGGGTAATGTAAACATTTTTAAAGTGTTTATAATAGAGTCACTTAAAATCTTTAATTACTGAGTGTTAACTATAAAGAAACATTTCATTAATGAGTTGATATGTATATCTATAAAGATATTGATGAAAATGGTGAAATTTTAGATTTAAAAAACAAAACTAAATAGCTCTAGAATAATGCTAGAAACATCACTTGAATAATAAAAAATTTAAGCTTTCTTAAATTGTTATCAAGACAATGATAACATTTAAGAAGCACCTACTACACAACAGGGACTGTGCTAAGAGTTTTCATTTTAAGTTCTTTACTCCTTATAATAATTCTATCCTGCTAATACTCTTATTTTACAGAGGAGGAAACTGATGTTCTATTTAGAAGGTAGAAATTTGCACAAAGTCACACAACTAATCACTGGAAAAGCTACGAAGGGCACAAATTATGTTTAATTCCTTGCCAGGATGCCCACAGTTATACTATTATCACACTAACACCCAGAACACTGGGACCATATCAGTCTAAACAAAACTGGTATATGTGCACCTAAATTTCAGCTCATCGCCATTTAATAGAACATTTTCAATTCAGTTCTTTATATGTATAGAGAAAAACATTTTTTTTTCAGAAATATAAATATAAATCTCCTGAGGAAGATTAAGAATCACTTAAATAGATGGACTAAAATCTTAATATTGAGCTGAAGACCAAAATTCCAGGCTTATAGTATTTATATATGTCAGGTACTAAGAAACAGCTACAAAAGTTTAAGTAATTCATCACCTGAAAAGGATCCACTAAATAATGACCATGGTTGTGTCTTTAGTTGATTCTATTATACAAAGCCTGCATTGCTATAAACAAGGGGCATATCACCTTTGGAGGGGATTCTACCATTCAATTCTTAATTTTTAAGACTTTAATCATTTTATAATAATCTCTATATACTAACCAATTATATAAATAATTAGAAAATTTACCAGGTCCTCAATATTTCCATAGATATTCTTCTTCATGCCTGATGCCCGAGTTGACACCCATCCTCCCACAGTGCTGAATTCCAGGGAATCTGGTTCATGACCTGTACAATAACCACTTTCTTTAAGCTGAAAAACAAAAATGTAATACCTTAAAAACGGAAATGGTCCTATTTTGCATAGCACTCAACACATTAACTCTTTCCACTCCAAAATTTCCACATCATTGGTATTTATACTCATTAAAACCTATATAAAAAAGAACTGATTTTATCCTACAGTCCAAAAGTGTTAAAGATTTTGCCTAGTGGAAAACTTTACAAAACTGAAAAATGTGGGTTAAATGACATTTGCATTTACCAAAGCCTCACTAGCCAATCGTGCTCTTTACGTTCTTTTATTTTAAAGACAACTATCTCTCCCTACTTTTTCCTCCTCAAATTTAAATACTTAAGATCAGGGTATGCTTAACCAACAACCAAGTTCACTTAAACACTTTCAATAAATAAAGTACTTAATCTCTTATTCTCCCTGCCCTAATGTAATATGCAACAGTTCTGCAGAAAATCTGAGCAAATTGCCTGCACTTAATTCTCTCAAGGAGTCGTGTATTTTAATGTACAGCCATCTGGCTAGGTTTCCTGCATATAATACAGTCATTTATTTGTGATGCAGATCATGCATTCCTGTACATTAAATAGTCACTTGTTTCTCATTTTTCTATATTAGCTTGGCTTTGCCATCTGCACAGCACCTGAGGTTGAATAGATGCCCTTTACTGCAACACCACCAAAGCCATTTCACCGAAATCATTTTAAAGACTCAGCCATCTCATGTCAAGTGGTACAGACACCACCATCTGCATACCCACTGTCTACTGCACTCAAGCCCATCAATCTGTGTTGACCATTTTGATTGTCGTCCAGTTAAGCAACTGTTTCTGTTTTTCAAGTAAGCCATGCAGAGATGTAGAATATGTCATCTATGCTTGTGTCCACGTATTTAAGTCTGATACTAAAGTTATAATTCAAAATTGGAGAACCTATAAAGTTAAATGTAATTGTATAAGCTTTTGGACATCAACAATACAAATTCTGTATCTTTTCTAACCTTGCTTGTCAGAAAACAAGATTTAAAAAGACTTTAATTATTACATAATAGTAGTTTTTCACTATTCAATGCATTTATTTAATTTCAAGATGTTAATAACAATTCAAAAATAAGTTTATACTATGTAAGTGAACAGGTTAAAATGATTATCAGACTGCTATTTTACATTTCTACCCTAACTCCCAATCTTTAGTATTCTCAAAACACTGCTACTACTCAATTTTTCTGAAATTAGAAAAAGAAAAAGAAAGACATTCATGGAACACTTAGATGGGTTTAGTCCTCAATAGGGAACTTCCACATGTTCTCATGACAAAATCTCCACATTTTCTACAAAGAAACAAATCATTAAATAGACATTTAAAGTATTTCCATAAGTATATCCAATAGTACACTATTAATTTGTATATCCAGTAGTATACTATTAATAGGTCTCATGTCTGACAGGCTGTTTCATTACCTTCTCCAATTACACACCTTTACCATGAGTCAGGACTAAGCAATATAAGCAATGAAATTGAGGATACCAAAAACAACAAAAATCTCTCTGCTGAGGGAGCTTTACCTAGCACACCAATTAAACTCTATCTACTTCTTTGTTAAAATCTGACAACCTCCTACTAGATGAGCAAATGTAATGGTTAAGAACCTGGGCTTGAGATCTGTCACTAATTAGAACATGTACCTATTACAGTACAGCCTTTAATAAACAAGTCTTAGCATATAGTAAGAGCTTAATAAATGATACTTATGACCATATACAGTCACTTTTTGTCTTAAAAGTCTGTCTTTGCTAATCCCATTAGTGGCTAAAAGAAATCTTCTGAGGAAAGATCGACAATTTATTCCTACACTTCACCAAACGCTTTTTAATAAAATAATTCACTGCTCCATCTGTGTGCCATGAAGTGCAACAGGAATAGCAAGTTTTTCTTATAATTTTGTGTCCCCATTCAATATTGAAGTAGCAAATATTTACTGATTAATATATGTTAAGCTTCAGACACACCATTGAAAAAGTAAATCCTAAATTATAACTTGTATTAGAGACAGGGAAGGAAACTGAGATTAACAATAAGCACGACTCAATAATGCAGAACAGTTAGAAAGGAAGTATGATGGAAAAATATAAAGTAGAGCAGGAACCTCCACTTCTACTCAAGCTGAAGTAAACGAACTAGATTTGCCTCCCCCAACCTGAAAAGAACAAAAACAGAAAATTAAAAGCAACAAAATATTGGACATGAGGTAATAAGGGACAATGATCTCTATGAGAAAGCAAACAGAAGTGAGTGCTATGACTGCCTCTAGCTTAACTACCCCTGGCTATGGTTTAGGAAAAGAGAATCCAAGCAGAACTTAGTAAAATTGAGATGAGGGGAAGAGGAATTTTGGGAAAACAAGATTTCTAAAGTTCACAAAAGAAAAGTACTGAATAAGACAGAGTAAAACAGAGAGAGAATACTGAATTATCAGCAGAGTCTATATATCCCAAACCCCACTCCCCTACAGTCAGGAAACCAATGAAAGGATGCGATAATATAGAGGGAAAAACAATTCCAAAAGATCACACAATAGTACCTGCACTCACACAAGGCCAGAATACTATATATTCCCACCAGCCCGACTACAAATACACTAACTTCACAGAGCTGAGAGAAAATACCCAGGAAAGTCATTTCTCAGTAACAGGAATGATAAGCCTTAGTTTCCAACTGAGAACTGCTCTGAACCCACCTAAAAGATCATAAAGCAAGATTAAAAACTGTATTCCAGGAAAAAAGTTAAGAATATTTATAGAGCTAAAAAACATCCAAGACTCAACAAGATAATATTCACAATGGATGACAGCTAGTAAAAAATTATCAAGCATAAAAAAAGCAGGAAAACACAACCATGAGAAAAATAATCATTATGAGGTGAATAATCAACACCAACCCAGAAATAACACAGATGTTAGAATTAGTTGACAAGGACATTAAAACAGTTATTATAACTGTATTCCATATGTTCAGACTTAAGTAAAGACACAGAACAAAGAAAAAGGTCCAAATAAATACCTACAGATGAAAAATACAATGATGGGATTGAGGACAGAATATACATAGCAAAATATTAGTGTACTCCAAGACAGCAACAACAGCAAAAGCAAAAGGGAGAGGCATAATCTAAGGATTGTCATGCAGCTTCAGGAACTCTGCAAGCAAACAGTCCCTAAAGGTCAGGAGGGCGTAGGAGAAGCAGAGAGATGAAGAAGTAATCTCAATTTTGTAATCTTTTTCATATTTGATAAAACTCTCTAAGCTCACAAATCTCTAACAGAAAAAACATTGAGTAAATAACATCAAAGTATATGATAATCAACGTAGTAACGAAAATATTAAAAGCAACTAGAGGGAGGGGAAAAATACATTGTGACCACAGGAACAGAGGTCAGATTTCTCATTAGAAATAACAAACTTAGATGACAGTGGAGCAACATCTTTATATTACTGAAAGAAAAACACCATCAATCTATAATGCTATCCTCAGTAGAAGTATCTTTCAGGGGAAAAAAAAAAAAAGAAGTGACCTGAAACTAACAGTGATTATAGCAAGATTGCAAGAAACATGGTTACAGTATAACAATTGATTGCTTTCTTACATGCAACAAGTGGAAGCTGAAATTTAAAAGAGAATACCATTTACATTGCAGTCACCCAAAATGAAATGCATAGGTGTAAATTTTATAATTTTTCTCATATAGATCTTAGATATAAATTATGAGATTCTGATGAATAAAAACAAAGATAAACTAAATACCTCATTCAAAAGACATCCATCCACAGGCAAAAAAAAATAATCCAGATAGATTTTATAACTATCATAAAAATGAAATCAAAATAGATCATAGATGTAAATGTAAAGTACAAAACTATAAAACTCTTAAAGAAAGCATGAGAAAACTTAGATGATCTTTAGTATAGTGATGCCTTTGTATATACAATTACAGACACAACTCATGAAAGTAACTGATTAGACTTAGTTAAAATTTAAAACTTCCGTTCTGTGAAAGACAACGTCAAGAGATTCAGAAAACAAACCAGAGATTGGAAGAAACTATTTCCCAGAGACATGATAAAGAACTATCATCTAAAATAGACAAATAATTCTTAAAATTCAACATTAAGAAAAAAAAATTTTAATGGGCCAGATTCCAGTTCAAGATGGTGACTGTTAAGATCTCAGGCTCATCTACTCCCCACAGCATAACTAAGGAAAACACTTATTTGGTAATCACGATCTTTGAGAAGAAGAGGAACCAGTATCTCCACAGAGAAAGGGGACATTGTGGAGAGGCCAAACTGTCTCGGAGCCATAACACTGTTTGGAGACACCAGGGCTGTGGGGAGAGCCTGGGGAACCAATGCTCTCACAGAGCTAACTGGCTTTCTCTCACAGCAAGCACTCCCGTATCTGGAAGCTGGCTTTCAGTCACTAAGCCAGGGGCGTTAACATGGGGTGTGCAGAGGGCTTGTGTCCCTGGTGAGCAGAGACAACCACTTCCTTGGGTGAGACACAGGACCACTGTGGGAGAGCCCCCCAGAGGAGGCACCCACCCTCTCCAACACTGGTGCACTGGTGCAGAACTGTCAGTGTTTAGCGCTGCTTGTCACTGTGTTTCCATAGGTAGCTGGAGACAGCTTGCCAGGTTGAGCAGCACCTGAGCAGATGGTTGGCTATTTCCTGGCAGGGAGCATTCCTTTCTGTACCTCTCACTGGAAGGACAGTTGGATGGTGCCACCAAACAGCAGTTCTCGCTAGTCTGAGGTTATAGCAAAATAACTTCCTATCTGCTTAGTACCTCCTGAAATTCCACCCCACACCTCAGGGCTTGTTTACAACTCCCTGCTGGAACTGCCACTCTTCCGGAGGACTGAGAGATTTTCACAAGGATGTGTATCCCACTAATAAAAACCTCCAATTAAAAAGGTAGAGCTTATCAATACAGATCTCAAAAAGGAAAGAACAAGAAAAGAACCTTAATTAAGTGACGAGTTAATTAAAAGTAAAAGAACAGGCATGATCTAGTGGAAGAGCAATTAGATCCACCACCTCTGATGGAATGCAGTCCACATCCCAAGGACCAGGATTCAGGTCCTGGACTTGGGGGAGGAGAGGGCAGGGAACAATCAAGGCAAACAACTAAATAAAAATAGTTATTTCCTCCTCTCTTCCTGCCTATTTGCCTGCTTACTTTCATTCCTACCTGTACCTTTCCTTTAAAAAGAAAAATAAAAGGAAAAGGTAAAAGATATCATGTTAGCAATAGTCAAAAGAAAACTGGAATATCTGTTTAACACCAAGTGAAGAAGATTTCAAAGCAAAGAATATTATCAGGAAGAAATAACAAAATGACTCATTGATCAAGGAGCTAAAACAAACCTAATCATTTATTCTCCAATAGCAGAGTTTAAAAATATATGAAGCAATGAACTGATAGAACTAAAAAAAGAAAAAATTCAATGATATGATTTTTAAATTCTTTATCTTAATAATCAATTAGACAGAAAATAAGAGAAAATACAAAAGACTTGAATAACAGTATAAATCAACTTGACCTAACAGACATTTTCAGATTATTCCAACCCAAAGCAGAAGACACATTCTTTTCAAGAGTACATGGCACATTTACAAGGTAACCCATATTGTGGGCCATGAAACAAGTATCAATTAATTTGAAAGGATTTAAGTCATATAAAGCATGTCTTCTGAACACAATGAAACTGGAATAGAAATTTTAATAGAAACTGGAAAAATTTCTTCATAATTGGGAACACAATAACAACTTATAAATACCCATGAGTCAAAGAAAAAAGTAGCAAAAGGGAAGTAAAAAATATTTTGAAATAAATTAAAATGAACACACATGGCAAGATTTGTGGGATAACCACTACAACAGTAATGGGGGCCTTTACAAAACTGAAAAGCTATATTATAAAAAGAAAGAACTCAAATATTTAGCTTATCCTCTAACTTAAAGATATAAAAAAGCATTTAAAAAAAAAACCAGCATCCATTCCTAATAAAAACTCTGAAAATTATGACAAAAAGAACTTCCTCAAAAAAACCTATAGTTAACATCATACCTCATGGTAAAAGACTGAATGCATCTCTCTTAAATCAGGTATAAGAAAATGTTGTCCACTTTCCCTTCTTTTCAACATCATTAAGAGGTTCTAGCAGTACAACCAAGTGAGAAAAAAAATAAAAGCATTAAGATTGGAAAGGAAGAAGTAAAGCTGTCTTTATTCACAAAAGCCATGATCATCTATGCAAAAAGTCCAATGAAAGCTACAAGAAAAATTACAGAACTAACTAGGGAATTTAGCAAGGTTACAAGATAGTGAAAAAATTAAGTGTCAACTGCCCTAGCACCAAAAAAATATATAATATTTAGGGACAAATCTGATAACAAAAAAGTAAAGAGGAAGAAATAACAGGAGGAAGAAAAGGGAAAGAGACGGGAGGGGAGGGAAGGGTTGATGAAATTACAGACCTAAAAATACGTGACATACATTTTTATGGGTCAAATGAATAATCCTGTTAAGATTTCAGTTTTTCCCAAATTGATATATAGAGTCAGTAAAATCCCAATCAAAATCTCAACAAGTTTTTTAAATTTTTTACAAAAATTGAAAGGTAATTATAGAAGTCATACAAAAATGCAAAGAACCATGAATATCCAAAATAACTTTGAAAAATATTTACAATAAAACTACAGTCATCAAAACTGCATGGTACTGGCAATGGAACAAAATAAAGAGTTCAGAACTAAATGTACATGTACACGGGCATCTTTTTTTTAATGATGATGTGAAGTCAATTTAATAAAGAACAGATAGTCTTTTCAATAAGAGGTGCTGGAACAACTAGATATCTTTACACAAGGGGAGAAAAAAGAACTGCAACCCATCCCTAGTACCATGCACAAAGATAAACTTCAAAATCTTCAAAACTTATCAGAGATTTGAAAATAAACTAAAAACAATGAAACTTAAATGGGAGAAAACCTTTATAAGTTCAAGATAAGCAAAGATTTTTAGATATAACAGCCAAGGATGATATTTAAAATAAAATTTAATATGCTGGACTTCATCAAAACTGAAAACATTTACTCTTCAAAAGACTCTGTTAACAGAATGAAAAAACAAGACACAGATGGGAAGAGAATATTTGCAAAGCAAGTATCTGAAAAAGTTCTTACATCCAGAATATACAAAAAACTCTCCAAACAAATAATAATACAACCCAATTTAAAAGCTCAACAATTTGAAAAGACACTTGATCCAAAAAAGATATATGGCAAATAGCACTTGAAAAGATGTTCAACATCATTGGTCATTAGAAAAATGAAAACTTCAAAACACAATGAGATACTATAACATACCTACTAGGGAAGTCTCAAATTTAAAAAATCAACAGTAACAAGTATTGGAAAAAATGTTGACAAAATTAAACTCTTACATAGTGCTAGTGGGAATATAAAATTATGCAATTACTCTGAGAAAAAGTGGGACAAGTTTTCAAAAAAAATAAACATATCTATAATTTGATTTCTACATACCTGCATTTCATTTCTATATATTTACCTCTAAAGAAATGGACTCACACATAAATGTCCATAGAAGCTTTATTTGCAATTGCCCAAAACTGGAAATAATCTAAGTGTTCAACAAATGAATGGATAAACAGTTCTGTATCTGTTCCATTCATATAATGGATTACTACAAAAAAGGAATTAACTATCGAGACATGTAATAATATGCATGAATCAAAATAATTATGCCTAATAAAAGAAACCATATCCTTCCTCACCACTAACAACCCCTGAGTAGATACAATTTTAATAAAATTGTAAGAAATTTAAACAACTCTACAATGACAGAAAGCAGATCAGTGATTTCCAGTGATGGGAAGAAGGGGAAAGGCAAAAGAAAACTTGGCATTCATGTATGTATTCGTTATCTTGACTATGGGGTTGGTTTTATGGTTGTATTCATATGGCAAAGCTTGTCGAGCTATATGTGTTAAGTGAGTGTAATTTACTGCACGACAATCACATCTCAATGAAATGATCATAAAATGAAAAAAAATTGAATGAATCAAAGGAGTTTGGCCCAAGCTGCCCCTAGAACTCACCTTCCATCAAATTCTGTTTTTAAAATGTTGAATTTGAAATGTCTACTAGATACATCAACTAGGCAAGCGGATATAAAAAAATCTAAAGTTTAGAAAAGAAGTCTAAGATGGTATAAATCTCGGAGTCTTCAGCATATAGAAGGAATATGTGAAGTCAGCTGTGCTTAAGCGAAGCAGAGTGCTCAAAAAAAATTAGTAGAATGAATCAAAGCTGTAAGCACTTTACACTATTAACTTATTTTATACTAACAAAAATCTTATAAGCAGGAATTATTATCCCCGCTTCACAGATGAAAAAACTGAGACACAGGGAAATGAGTCCTTGGAGGAAGAAATATGTCACACATGCCCAGGCTATTAGCTTAATCAAAGTAGCCAAGGATTTTAAAAACCTAGAAACAAATTCTGAAAATCCACAATTAATGTATTAGTGATTTCCCTTAAATCGTATACATACTGAAAACAATGTAATCTACAAGTTAAAGAGGTTAAAATCTACTTGCATCATTTTATAATTTCTAGAAGGAAAAAGCAGGCCATTTCAAGCTGGTTACCTGAGCTGAAATAGAAACTGAAGGGCACAGAAGTTTAATAAGAAAGAACTTGAACTGGGATCAACAGAGCTGTAGAAACTATATTATAATCTACTAGAGTTGAAAAAGAAAGCTCCATATTGGCATTTGGAGAAATTAACAAGCAAGTAAATATCAGATCTTCCTAGTCTAGGAAAATGTCATTTCAATTTCAAGGAAATATATTTCCGAATTTTAATTCCAACCTTTAAAAAAGACAAAAAAAAAAAAAAAAAAAAAAAAAAAAAAAAAAAAAAAAAAAAAAAAAAAAAAAAAAAAAAAAAAAAAAAAAAAAAAAAAAAAGGAAAACTTGAAGGTTAAAATACTACATCAAATGCAATAATAAAGGATAATACTGGAGACATGAAGGTCATTCTCATTTTAAAAAAAATTGCTGCATTGATAATGCCTCATTCATATAATGAAACTCTAATACAGAATTTTTTTATAGGTTTTTTTTTCATTAAAAAAACAGGTTTCTTCATTACTATTCTGCTCACTGAAGTTCATGAGAAACAACAATAATTAACAAATCAAATTAACTTGACATATAAAAAAATGACTCACCAGTGATCTTTAACAGTACCTCAACAAATAAGTTCAATTTTACTTTAGTTCTCTATATCTTACCGTATTAAATAAAAAATAAAAATAATAGTTGAGGTACACCCAGGTGAGGCAGTTAGGTCAGCTGCCTCCAGTGGAAAGATCAATCCAGGTACATCCCATGCACCTGGGTTCACCTCCCAGGGATGGTGTGAACAAAAAATATGAGTAACTAAATAAAATAAAGTGCTTCATCCTCTTTTCTCCTGCCTGCTTGCCTCTCATTGCTTTCATTCCTGCCTGAAACTTTACTTAAAAAAAAATAAAATAGTTTAATCAATTTTTCAAAGTCTTTCATTCAGAACTGGTTACAAGTATACCAACTTCGTTCAACCCTTTTCTAAGAAGGAAAGAAAGAAGAGGTATCACAATAAAAATAAGATAAAAAAGCAGAGCACATCTCTCTGTCCTATTAAAAGGTAAAGAGGAGGAAGATTCTAAAACGCAAATTGAAGAAAGCAGTCAGTAAATCACTAACAAATCAGACTATAATTAGTGTTTATAAAAGCTGAGTTATTTGGAGCACCCTGGTGTCCTAGTGATTTAACCCAGGTGCAGTTCACATACACTGCAAGGATCCAGGTCAAGATTCAGCTGGGGAAACAAACAATGACGAAAAATTAAATAAAATAAGTGCTCTCTTCCTACCTGTCTGCCTGCCTACTCACCTCCATTTCTGCCTATATCTTTCCTTTAAAAAAAAAAAAAAGCTGAGTTACTTATCTTGACCATGTTTGAAGAGTTTCAAGGAATACATTTTACTACTACCTGCTTAAAATCTCTGAAGTGAATGTAAAGTTTTCCAAAAATCATCAAGTTCCATTCACTCATGAGATGAACAGTTTTCAATGAAATTATACATGGAAAGTTGAATAGCAAAACCAACATCTTTCCAGTTGATCTAATTTATCAACTTCTAAGAATTCTACATCAATTTGTTCCATTCTAATCTGTTCTTACTACTTTATTTCAGGTCATTATCAGCTCTTGTCCAAACTACTACTATAGCCTCTTAACCAATCCTGACATGTCCCATCCATTCTCCACATAGTAGCCAGAATTATCTACCTACAAAAGTCAAAGTTCAAGTTTCTGAAAGAGGCTTTATAATCTGAATTCTCTGTGTTCCCTTGGTTTCCTCCTTCACCACTACAATACCTATACCCACCCAAAATACAAACACCAAGAATGTGTGTGCTCCCACACACACACACTAGCCCTGAGCTACACTCAGCTATCTACAGGCCTCCAAAAACAACAGCAGCCTTTAAAATCTCTGCATATACAGCTTCCTCTGAATGGATTATTCTCCCCAACCCCCCATCTCTTTTTCTGCTAAATTCCACTAATAGTCTTATTCTAAATGACAAGTCCTTTGTGACACCTGTTTGTCCAAATCCTTTCCTCCTAACTGCATTTGTTAAGCTGTAACATCGTGTAGATAGCCTCCATCTAGTCATTCTCACTGAGTCATAACTGTCTACTTACCTAACTTTCTCTCAAGTTTTTCAAGGGTAGGGGATTATCTTATTCATTATTATGTCTTCAGCATCTAGTTCAAAGTCTGACCCATGACAACAACTGTACAAACTTGTTCAGTGATGTACTGTGAAAGGTACTTCACTCAGAGAGGGGACACACAGCAGTTTTGAAAACTTTTAAAGAAATACATACCTGTCTTTCCAACTCTATTCCTGTTATTCCAGCCTCTACATGAACTGTCAGATTGTTTTCATCAATCCAGAGGATTCGATTCTGTTGCAAAGGAAGAAAGAAGTTTCATCTCCATGAACTACTGACATTTTCTCAGGAAATAAAACTTCTTAACTCAAAGCAGTATAAGTTACACAATAGTAATAAATCAAGTAAGGTAACACATACTGAAAATCTCCACTCAGTCATAACTACAAACATGACATAGTAACATGGGCAGTATTTTGCATAGGGTTGGTTTAATATCAACTATGACTTTATTCAAATGTTAATTTGAATTACCTTAGTCAAATTATTTAACTGTCTTAGCTTAATGTTTCCTTATTTGTAAAGTAGAATGGCAATACCTACTTACAGGACTACTGTGAGAATCAAATGAAATTCTACACATAAAAACCTTAACATAATTAACCTTAACACATAATTTCTGGCATTCTATAAATACTTTTTTGCACTAGTATTAATAGTTAGCAAGCATATCTAATTTAATAATATCAAAGATAGCTGCCATGATATTAAGACTGGGTCAGGGAAACAATTTTTTAAACTGAACATTATTTTCAAATACATATTAAATAATCATACCATTTGTGAAGTGTCCAAAGAAATAATTGTTCTTGTCTCATCTGCAGGACACATCAGGCCATATGAAACACTTGTTCCCCCTGACAAAACAGGAAACAACAACTTTATACTTAAATATTTTATTTGTAGCTACATTTCTAGGGATAAATCCCGATACAAAATTACAGATAGGCCCACTAGGGAAAAAACCTATTTTCACTTTGCAAAACGTAATTTTCAAATGCTAATACACTAAAAGCAAGCTCACCTTTATTTTATGATGTATAACGAAATAAAGAAATATTATGGAACTGCAAGTAATAGGATATGGCTCCATTCCATAGGGCATATACGAGTGAAGCCACTAGCAATTTGTGGAACTCCAAAAGCATGATTAGAAAAGTTCAAAACTAATGACTACTGTGGAGAGATAGTTTAAAAGTAGAACACTCTTACTTTAATAAAAGATGTTTAAAAAAAAAATCCATCCTATACAACTAGAGACAGGATTCCCTCTTTTCTACAGTGAGATTAATTTACCATTTAAAATAATGTCATATTTCCAGACTTCAAGTCTTTCAAATATAAGCTGTCACAACTATATAATACTCAAAAAAAATTTATGTTCTTTGGTAAAAAGTGCTTTTAATACAGAATAAAAAATACATAGAGATACTTAAACAATGTTTTCTTCTTTTCCATTAACATTTGTTATCAAAGGAAAAATGCTTTCTTGGTACCAATACAGAATGATATGGTGTGCTCAGGTCTTAACCAGGTTTGTATCATCACAAGTAATAAATTCTTAATTGGTACTTCAATTTGTTGTGGATGTCACCTTGACACAAGGAAATAATTATGTGGAGAGGGGTGTTGATCACAACTTAATTTTATAGGGTCAGACCATGAATTTTCAGTTAACAACATGCCAGTGATCAATAACCACTATTTGCTTTTCACAGTCATTTGAAATCTGAATAACATTTGACTATAAGTGGCACTCCAGTGCAAGTTTTACATGAGTTCAACAGTGTACAGTTGAGAAAGAATTCTGGAGCTTCTGATTTGTTCGGGTTCTATTTCCACTCCAACAATGCAGCTGAGTCAGTGAAGGTAATTGCCTTTGACTTGTCTAAGTTGTTAAAACAATGTAGTTGATGAAAAATCAAAAGACCAAATTTGTCTTATAATGCAAAATAATGTTAATTTTTGTTATTAAAAGGTATTATTCATTTAGTCATCATTGTCCTAGTTGATTTTTTGCAAGCACAGTCTTCTTTCACAAAGATTTATGTTTTGAGAACTAACATTTTCTCCATAAAGGTTAAAAAATAATTACTAAAGCAGGAACATTCATTCTCTTAATAGGCATTAAATTACAGATTCATATGAGATCCACATGGGAGCAAAAAACCCATGAACTAAAAGTACATCATGTCTCAAACAGGCAGATTTATGCAGAATAAAAATAAGCAGCATCAAACAATTTTTCAGAAAAACATTATCATCATTACAAAAATGTTTTCACTTGTACAAATGTTTTATTGCACGAATATTTAAAATACAAATATTTTAAATAGAAAACAAATTTATATCATCAAAAGGTATAATACTTACCACCAATTGGTATGACACAAAGGTTATGTTTGCATGCTAGATTCACAGCCTTAACTACCTCATCATGACACGCTGTTGAAAAAAAGGGAAAATATAATTAATCACAAGGACATAAAATCTAGGTAACCCTGTAAAAGAAAAGTCTATAAAGCTCTCAAGTGTCTAAATTTTCCCTTCATTTACTCACTCATCCACACATCAAATAACTGTACTAAAACAGTTTATCATTTTAGCTTTTCACTTTGAAATAATATTATACTTACAAAAAAGTTACAAAACTGATACAGAGAATTACCCTAACAGAGCATCTACAAATATTAATGTCCTGTATAACTCTAGTTCAATTCTCAAAACCAAGCAATGAATGTTGATATAATACTATTAACTCATCTTTAAATCTTATTCAAATGTTCATTCATTTGTTCCACTAATGTCCCCTGTTCTGGACCAGGATCACGCACTTCATTTAGTTGCCATGTCTCCTTAGTTTTCTTTAATGTAAGAGAGTTTGCTCAGTCTATCTGTGATTTTCATGGTCCTGACACTTTTGAAGGGTGGTGGTCAGTTATTTCAATTGGGATTTGATGGATGTTTCCAAATGTAAGTTACATATTTTAGCAGCAATTTCACAGAAGTGATGTGTCTTTGTGTGCAGTGGCATGGTGTCTTATATCCGGAGTTGCATGATGTAGATAAGTCTCATTTCTGGAATGTTAACTTTCACTATTTGGTTACATAGTATCTGTGAGGTTTCTCCACTATTCTTATAAAGAATACTGAAATAAGTATCTTGTGGGGAGATACTTAGATTATGTAAATATCAAGTTTCTCATACTTTCACTAATTTTTGCCCCATTGATGATTCCTTTTTTAAAAATTTTAAATATTATACATAATATACTGCAGATGAATTTCTTCCTATTGTACTTAACTCAAGGATACTCTATTAGCGTAAAAGTTATATAAGTAGCAAAAACTTAACTGCAGGTGACTTTAAGTATCAAGCAAGAGGTTCTAAGACTCAATTTGATTGGCAATGGGGCTTTTAAGGAGGGGAATATGAGCATTTTAGAACACTAAATATCCTGACAGACTATGGTATGGCATAAAGGAAAAGACTTGAGACAAGGAAACCATGTAAAAATTGAGTATTATTTGGTAAGGATCTGAAAGGGAACTAAGGATGCAAAGGAAAATATATAAATGAATATTCATTTATGAAAGAAAGTATTTTTCTCTAAAAGTTAAAATTATCATTTCTCAGGTTTGCTTAAAGCTAAGGATATGTCATTTGTATCATTCCAACTTTTAATAAAAATCCATTTTACGCTTTCAGATTAAGCTTATAAAACTTACTGTCTGTGGTAAAATATTTTTATTAAGTGGAATACTAGTTCATTAATAACTAATAAAATACCTGAATATGTCTGTTAAAAAACCTTTAACAAAGTGAAACTATTTCTAGGATCATCACCTAATCAGAAGCTTTTCTTGATCGTGTTATCTGTGCAGCGCTTGCTCATCCACCACCTACCCTACTTTGCTCTCTATCTTCTTACTGTGCCTTTTTTTCCCTTGATAGTACTTAACACAACTCAATAATTAAATATGTTTGCTTGTTTTTCTGTCTTCTCTCTCCACCCCGAGTTGTACAACACCTGAGAAAAAGGAATCTTGTTTGTTCACTGCTTAACCTCTGAACAAGACAACAACTAGCATGTATTTTCACAGGTATCCATAACGATCAATTTCCAGGGTGTGTGTGTGTGTGTGTGTGTGTGTGTGTGTGTGTGTATATATATAATATATATAAGTGGCATATATATAAATATATATATATATCAAACTCCAAGATGAAACAGCCACCTTCACTCTATGGAATATCACATTGTGTCAAAAATCTTTATTTGTACTGATAAGGGACTCAACTGGAAACTGGGGTGGGAGAGAAGAAGGAAGGGTAAAGTTATGAGGGGAAGAACAACAACAACAACAACAAAAAGACTTTACAGAGCAAAGAAATTTTATGTAGCAACTAATTCCTTCTTTCCTAAATCTGGATTTATATTTGGACTTCCTAAAGTAAGTCACATATTCCCTTAATGGTAATTTCTAGGTGCTTTAATATTCGGACACACAAAGAAAATACCTAGACGGTTCACTTGAGGGTTCTACTCAAGATATATCAAAAGATAGTCTAAAGTTTTCTTTTGTTTCCTAGGAAATTAAAATGGATCAATCTTGCTTTCATTTTTTTTTCCAGTAAATAATCTAATGAACCTTCCTCAAATCTTAGAGAAATTGCCTAAAACTATTAAAACACGGATGAGCAAAACAAAACTATTTCTTCAATCTGAGGATATCTTCCTTATAGGAACAGCTAAATTTCTATACCAAACTAACAGAGACGAAAAAGACTACTACAGAACTTTCAAACACACACATGTCAGCTACATATGTTCTTGTATTTTCCTCTTACGTATATTACACATCTATATGGCTAAATCCTATTTCAAATCCTCATTCTTAATAATGTCTTTAAAAATGCAGAGAGAAAATAATCACTGTGTCTAATTATCAACAAGAAAATAATATAAAGCTCATGTATACCTCAAGCCAAAACCCTCAATGAAATTAATTTCTCAAAATTAAATAATTTACATAAGAAACAATATATTAAACAATTTGCTTCACCATTTGATAGTAACGCTTTTTTAACCCACAAGTTGATATAATCAAATTATTATTGTCAGTTTACTGTAATCAATTAAGCTTCCATACATCTGAATGAATCATTGATATCAATTTCATTAAGCTTTCAAATTAACCAAAACACATTTTTCTACTGACTTCCCAATATATTTATGCTTAAAATAAAGACTTAAACAAAAAAATCAATCATTAAAACCAACAGTCCAGGATGACTAGATCAAGAAAGCATTACATGACCTTTAGCAAACTCTAAAAATATAGCTACCCGTATTTTTCACAATTCATATATTAAAAAGTACACATTCCCAACATAAAATTGACCTAACATTTAATAATACTAAATTAAGGAGACAAAGGGAAAAAAATAAACTTACTTGGCCATAAAACTATATCAGGAATTCTCTGAAATGTTCCTTCCCTGAGCAAAAATATCTCATGAAGACAATGACCTGTTTTGTAGTTCAAAGAAAAAAAATGCAGAAACATCTTAAATTATAGAAAATTTCAAAGTTAGAAATAAAGAACACATATAAAAAGCTGCTTACCATGAGCTCTAACTATTCGATCATCCGCTTCTTGTGAATATGAAATATTAGCTTCTTTAAGATCATGAAGAAAAACTTCACTGACAATAGAAGGAGGTGCATCAGTAGGATTTAAAGATGCCTAGAAAATAAAATCAGTTTGTCTTATTTCTAGGAAATAAATTAATTACCTCTGCTAGGGAGAAGGACTATAAAATGTCAAATTTTCTACATCCAAACTAATTCAGAAAGAAAAGAAAACACCAAGTAATACACATGGAAACCAACTTTTGACAGTAATAAATAATAAATAGTCTGATTAATCACATTCTGTAACGAAGGTTAGGGAGAGCTACTAGACTTTGGCATTATCTACATTTTCACCAGTAGGTAAAATGTATAATTCTCTGTACTTTAATTATCTTTTAAAAATAATTAGCAGAAAGTCCCACAATAAAAAAATATATTTTTACAGGACTGCCTTACAACTCAAAACATAATTAAATTGGATAGTTAATTTCAACTAACGGATAACTTGAAAAATAAATCTTCAACTTTGAAGCTATGTGACATTTTAGTCACCTACTTATGTGAGCCTTGGATTCCTCATCCATAAATAAAATTATCATCATCAAGTTAATACAGCAACCATAGGTTATATGTGGTAATTTTTGTGAAAAGTACCTAATATCATATATCGCATATAGGAAGAAGTCTATAAAACTGGCAGGTCAAAGCAATTCTATTATGAAAATAAAGCTATGGTCTTACATTTGGTAAAAAAGAAAATGCAAGAATATATAAAGAAAAATATGCAATATTTATACAGCCTTTTAGTCTCTTATTAAGTTTCCATATTTTAATTTTCAATAATATAATAAATATTTATTGAGTGTTTGCTATACAACAAGTACTACTGTAGACCCTGAAGATACAGTAGTGAATTTAACAGGGGCAAAAAAATAAAAAACAAAAACAAACCTTGCACTCACAAAATTTACCCTAAAGGAAAGAAATGACCAAAAGAACTCAAACAAAATATATAAAAGACACTATCTTGATAAGTTATTGAAAAGTGAAAAGGGCTTACAACCAGAAAAAAGACACGTGTAAAACTGATGAAAATTTCTGAATGAAAACAAATTTTTTAAAGAAAAATTAAACAAACTTGGTTTAGGAGAAGAATGAATTAGCTGTTTTGCCTAATATAATTACAAAAACAAAATGTAACTGAATTTATAAATAGATCTAACAAGTACTCAACTAAATATTTATCAGTCTTAATAACATGCTGGATTATAGTAGAGAATATGGTATAAGCCTTAAGCCTCTGAACTTATGGAACTTCTATCAAGTTACAGGGACAAACATAATGCCATGCCATAAGAAAATAATAATTACAATAATGAAATGCTATTTCATATATACAGTCTAAAGTTTTCTAATCCCACCTTCACAAAAGTAAAACTACACGAGTAAACTAACTTCTCTCATAATTTCATCAAAATTCTACTTTAAGTCTTTTTAATTATTCCATATTAATTCTATATTACTGTCAGTCTACTAAATAACCTAGATATTATACCATCTTACAGTTTTACAACAAACTGTCTCACAGAATTAACTAGCTGAGACCTCACTACTATCCTGTATGAGATAAAAGTTATTCTCCTCACTTCTCAAATTAGGATAAGTAAATCTCAGAGAGGACTGAATATTTGCTAGATATATTTCAGATAAATTCTGAGATTAGGCTCTAGATCTGTGCTTAAAAATCCCAAGAAAACCTAGAAAGTTCAAAATAACTAGCATACTTCTTGACAATGAAAAAAGTACATTAAAGGAACCATAACAAATTACAAAGATAAGAGATTTTCAAACATATATACAAAGTTAAGTATGTTAATAACCATCGTTATTTGCTTACTTTAGAGGTAGTTTTATGATCCTCTTTTACTGCAAGGTTATTTTCGATCCATTCTCTAAAAGTTGGTAAAATCATGCCACTAAGAGGGTACCTAAGATACAAAGAAGGTAAAACATTAAAGTAAGGTATATCAGTTAAATTTAAATCTTAGATTCTTCTAGTAATGATCAAGTA
The DNA here is from genome assembly GCA_004363575.1 of Solenodon paradoxus. Classification (NCBI taxonomy): domain Eukaryota; kingdom Metazoa; phylum Chordata; class Mammalia; order Eulipotyphla; family Solenodontidae; genus Solenodon; species Solenodon paradoxus. Next base: position 1,073,555 of record RJWH01000194.1, on the reverse strand, counting down.
GTTCCACCAAACCAACCCTCCCATGTATAATTAGAAACTCTGAACAAAAACAAAACAAAACAAAGCCTAACTCTCTGAAGGCAGTATAGAAACTATAAAGAGAACAAGGTAAATTCGATAATTAAAACTCTGAAATAAAAATTCACTGGGGGAACTTAAGAGCAGAGTGGGGATGTCAGTGAACTTACAAAAAGAATAAAACATTATCTAAAGAAGAGAAGAAAAGGTCGAAAAAGTAGAGCTTCAGGGACTTATGGGAAAAAAAAAAGACTAACGTGAAGCCACAGGAAGGAGAGAAAAGAGAGAATGGGAATTTTTTAAGTATTTGGAGAAATAATGGCTGAAATTTCCCTAAAATGCATGAAAGACAAATTTACAGATCAAAGAACTTTAAAAAGGCAAGTGCAAAGAAACTAACATAGGCAGATCACAGTCAAATTGCTTTTCAGTCATATTTGCATTTCATATTTCTGACAAATATACAAAGAACTCATAAAACTCAACAGAAGACTAGGAAATCCAATCAAAAAATAAGAGGAGGAATTGAAGAGATTTTTTCAAAGAGGATTTACAGATGGCTAACAGGCACATGAAATGATGTTCCCACTTGCTGGCTAACAGGCAAATGCAAATGAAAACAACAATGAGATATCACCTTACACTCGAGAGACTGGCTATTATCCAAAAGTTTGGAAGTAACAAATGTTGGTGAGGATGTGAAAAAAGAAGTGTTTACACTGTTGATGGGAGTGCAAATTGGCACAACCCTTATGGAAAGCAGTTGAGAGATTCCTCAAAGAGTTGAAGATGCAATTCCCATATGATCTGGCCTTTCTACTCCTGGGTGTTTATCCAAAAGATACAAAAACACTCATTCACAGAGATTTATGCAGCCCCATGTTTATTGCAGCCCTGTTCACAATAGCTAAGAACTGGAAACTACCTAAATGCCCAACCTCAGATGAATGGATAAAGAAGATGTGGTCCACGTAAACAATGGCATACTATACAGCCCTTAGAAGAGATGAAATCCTGTCATTTGAATCAACACAGATGGATATAGAGAGGACTATGCTAAGTGAAATAAGTCAAAAAGAAGAAACACAGATACCAGGTGTCCTCACTCATAGGTGGAAGTGAATAGAGAAAACAAACAAAAATCAACCCTTTGACACCTGCAACAAAATTGAGGTTACCAACAGGGAATGGAACTGGGGGTAGAGGGACTGGACAGTGTTGAAGAACACTTGGCCATTTGGTGGAGGTCAGGGTTTGTTGATCTATATATGAGGAATGGGGAACATATACATATGAGTTTAGTTTAATGTGTACAAGGTTTTTAATTTAAACAAAAATAGCAGTGAATGAGAGAATCTTAAAAGCAGAGAAAATGACACATTACAAACTATAATAATTAAATTATGAATGTTTTCTTATCAGAATCTATGAAGTCCAGGAAATAACTAAACAATATTCTTTGTTAATTGCTAAAAGGAAAAGAAATGTCAACCTAGAATTCTCCCTCCAGTGAAAAACATCCTTCTAAAGTGGAAGAGGCTGTGTGCTGGCGGAGCAGCAGCTGAGCACAGTCCACATACGTCTGTAGCTTGGCATCCCACGGTTGCGGGCAGTGGGGACAACCAAGATGAACAACTAAATAAGTGAAAGTCTTCCTTCTCTCTCTTCCTGCCTGCCTTCCTATTTACCTTCATTCCTGCCTGGACCGTTTCTTAAAAAAGTGAAATAAAGATAAAAACTAAGAAAACTTGGTGCTAGCAGACTATAGTACAATAAATGCTAAAGGGAGATGTCAGAAAGATGATGACAAAGGATGACATTTCTTGCTTCGCTCATATGCGGAGCAATTCATTATCTAGGAACAGGACACCACTGAAAGAATCCCACCATATGGTGGTGAGGCTGAAGCACCCTTGTACCCAGGGACCAGCATAGACTACATTAGAAGGTTTGCTGAGGAGATCCATGCATCTGTGTGACTAAGGTAGGTGAAGAGTGACTCATGAACACAGTGGTGAAACACTAAGTTTCTCCTCTAACATCAAGAACAAAACAAGGATGTCCACTCTCACCACTACTCTTAAATATGTTGGAAGTCCTAGACAGAGCAACTAGACAAGAAAAAAGGTATCCAAATCAGAAAGGAAGAAGCAAAATAATAACTATCTGCAGGACAACATACACAGAAAAATCCCAAAGACTCCAGCAAAAAGCTATTAGAAATAACAAATGGGCAGAGTCTGGTGGCTGAGGTGTTAAATCCGTGGCTCCAGTAATGTTCACTTAAAGTTAAAGGACCTGAGTTTGTAACCCAGAGCCGGAGAAAATAACCAAAACAAACTAAACAAGTAAATAAATGCTTCTTCCTTCTACCTCTTACTTCTTGCCTGCCTGACTACTTGCCTTCACTCTTGCCTGCTTCCTTCATCTTAAAAAAAATTTTAATAAATGAATATAGTAAAGTGGTTAATTTTAAGCTGCAAAATTAACATACAGAAATCCACCGCATTTCTGCACGTAAGTAATGAACTAGGAAAAAGAGAAATCAGGAAAACAATTTCATTTACAATTACATAAAAAAGAATAAAACACCTTGGAGTAAATTTAACTCTAGAAGTGAAAGAGCTGTACACAGAAAATTATAAGATACTATTGAGAAAACAGAAGGCACAAAGAAACGGAAAGATATTTCATGCTCATGACTTGAAAGAATTAATATCATTAAAACAGCTATGTTATCAAACACGATACAGTGCAACTATAAAACTCCAATGATACTCTTCACAGAAAGAACTAGAACAACAAATCACATTATTTCTTTCAAAATACAAAAGATACCAAAAACAATCCAGAGGGAAAAAGAATATAAAAAAAGTTTATCATGTTTCCCAAATTCAAATTATACTACACAGCAATAACAACCAAGACAGCATGAATTGGGTATAAAAACAGATACCAGATCAATGGAACCACATTAAGGGTCTAGAAATAAATACACATACATATGGATGACAAATTTATAACAAGAAAACCAGGGCTGTAAAATGCAAAAGGAAAGTCTCAATAAATTGTGCTGGGAAAACCAGACATCACGTGCAAAAAAATTAGATTACACCTCTATCTAATACCATATACAAAATTAATTCAAAGTGGATTATAAACTTGCATATCAGACCTAAAACTGTAAAAAAAAAAAAAAAAGTGTGTGTATGTATATATATATGTGAAAACATAGGTAATATGCTCCTTGACACTGGCCTTATAGATGCCCTTGGGGACTCAACTCCAATGGCAGGAAAACTAAAGTAAAAATAAACAATGGAATTACATCAAACTCAAACTCAAAGGTTTCTGAAAGAAATGCTTGTCAAAACAAAGAGACACCCTACTGAATGGGACAAGATACCTGGAAATCATACATTTGAAAAGGAGTTAATATCCAGAAGTTCTTTATAAAGAACTTAAAAAAACTCAAGAAAAAAAAAATATAAATACAGTTAAAAAATAAACAGATCAGTATAGATACTTTTCCAAAGATATACAGATAGCCAAAGAAAAGATACTCTTTTGGTGTGCCATGGTAGAGTCAGTTCAATCACCTCTGAAGAAGCACAGACCATATAACCCTATGCTAAAGTCCTGAGTTGGGTGGAAACAAACCAGTGTGAACAACTAAATCAAAAAAATGGGTGCTTCTTCCTCCTCTCTCTTCCTGTCTACCTGCCTACTTGCCTTCATTCCTGCTTGTACCTTTCCTTTAAAAAATAAAAAAAGATAGTCGCTCATTATTATGAAAATGTAAATCAAAAACGACAATGAGCTATCGTCTTATAACTATGAGAATCGTTATTATCCAAAGAAGCAAGAAGCAACAAGTGTTGGAGAGGATGTGGAAACTCTTGTATGCTGCTGGTGGGAATGGAAATTGGTGCCAGAGTTATGGAAAGCAGTATGAAGATTCTTCAAAAAATTAAAATTCCGTATTTCCTAAGACATAAATGCACTCATTTTTATTGTAGCATTACTTACCATAGTCAAGAAGAGTTGGAAATAACTTAAATGAGCATCAACAGATGATTACATAAAGAATTGGTATATATACACAATAGAATACTACTCAGCAATAACAAAGAGAGTGGGAGGAAAGAGACAGAGAGAGACAGAAAGAGAGGAAGAGAGACAGAGTCCTGCCATTTGCAACATGACTAGACCTAGAGCATTATGCTTAGTGAAATAAATCTGAGAACCATTCTACGATTTTACTCATACATGATAGATAAAGAAAACAAGCAAGCAAACTAAATTTAAAAAAACAACAACTTTTACACCCTAAGACCAAATTAGTGCTTACTAGAAGAAAAAGGGAAGGTGAAGTAGGTAGGTTAATTGGGTAAAAAAGGTCAATTGTACAGTGAAAATTAGAAATGAATCTTTAGTGGCTAACTTAACATAGCTTATACACACTGTTTTAAAATGATACATACTTAAAACATATAATGTCCTAAAGCAATATTTTACTTTTAAAAAAAAATTTGAAGAAATGCTCAAGGAATTTCTATAAACCAAAGAGAACTGTAACACCAAATGTAGATTGAAATTTTCAAGATGCAATAAAACCAGTAAGAGTAAATATGTGGGTAAATAGAAATAACTTTTTCCAAATTTCTTTAAATTAGATACATATTACATAAAAATCATAACAGTGCATCATGAAAGTTATGATGTGACAACTGTTACAACACAAATAATAAATAACCCGCAGATTTGCAAAGTTCTTAGATTCTACATGAAGAGGTACAATAAATTTAAAAAAAAACAAGAGAGACTATAAAGCAGGTATGGTAGTTATAAAAATTAGTTTTGCTACTCAGATTTCATTTCCTACATCTTGCATTCCAATCCCAAATTAATTTATATAGCTTGAGTCTTTTACATTAAATATGAATATTAATATATGAAAGAAATATTAAATATCATATATATGAGAACATTCATGTAGAAAACTTAAGTGCTTAGAAAACCAACTTTTCAATTTGGAAAATATTTCTCAGATGCCAGAATATTAAATGGCAATAAATGATGGAAATAAAGAGATAAAGTTAGTTTCCTACTCTAGATTAGTATAGTAAGAGAGAGTGATAGGTAAGCAATAATAATCCAAAGTGTTATAACAACAGTAACATAACGATCAAAGAAAATTTTTAAATGTATATTTTAAAACAGTACTTTAAAATCTTTATTTAATACATAGTATTATCATGGGTCAGGTATTTGTTCTAAGTATTTTATGCATACTACCTAATAATGTTATAAGGCTGGTACTATTATCCCCATTTTATATATGAGGAAGTTGAAGCACAGAGAAGTTAAAAACTTAAGAAGTTAAGTAAGTTATTTCTTCAATGTCACACAACTAACAAGTTACAAAACCAAGATCTAAACTACATAATAAATAAGGCTTCAGCCTGTGCCCTTAATCACTACATGATGCCTCTCTCATATTTTTCACTTATCACCATTCCAAGTAACATGATTATTTAAAATTCTTTATGAATGATATTTATAAAATCAAAGAAGCTACATTCAGTAATTTTTTCACTATACTGTTCATATTATTCATATTGTTCATACTATTCCCCCCTCCACCTCCCAAATGACAATGGGACAGTCAAATTAAAACAACTATACTCTATTACAGCTGTTTTATTTTTTAAAATATTTTATTTATAAAATACTTAAAGAATAACATATCATTTGAAAATACAGACAAATATAAATGTATAACTGAGTTTTTACAAAATAAACGTCCTATATAGTCAGCCCTCAGATCCAGAAATAGAACATTATCAGCAGCACAGACTCTCTCCCCTCCAATGTCTATTTCCAAACACTACCCTCTTTTCCCACACCAAAGGAACCACTATCCTGACTGACTATATCACATGTTATTTCTGTTTTGGAACTTTATACAAATGAAATTATACAAAACGTACTCTTTTGTGTCTGCCTTCTTTTGTTCATTATGTTTGTAAGATTCATCTATCTTGTTACATCTAGTTGCTGTTCATTCCCATGCTTAACTCTATTGTGTTAATTATAACACAATTTTCCTATCCACCACATTGTTGATAAATATTTCTGTTGCATGATATGAAGTTAACATAGGAAGTCGCATATCTACTCAGAGCCCTAGCTGAGTAACTTAAAATTATATAACAAAGCATATTTTTTCTAATTTATAATTAAAAATTCCTTTGTCAGTAAGACAATCCACATATTCTTCTAGGAGTTTTATAACTTTATTTCATGTAATTAGGTATATAATCTATCTTGAATTAATCTGTATATTTGGTATGAAAGTCTAAATCAAATTTTTTTTCCAAGATGGTAGTTTAAAGTCTTCCTATAGCTATTTTTATTTGGTGCATGCATGTGTGTTTTAATGAAAAAGAGAAGAAGAGATCCATTCTAGCTCAAAGAACAATTAATCCAATACATAAAAGAGATCAAAATAGAATCTATATTAGTCTTAATGTCCATGTCATATAAGCTATTTAATATATATAAAGTGGAATAAGTTAGCTCAAGATAATTTTGCACTCTTTTCATCAAAGCAAGAATAAATACAAAAGCTTTTAGCAACTAGCCTCAAAAGACCACTTTGATTTCACAAATATGGCCCAATGAAAGTCAGCGAGTCTGGACAATGGGGAAGAACACTTGCTGATTTGGTGGAGGGCATGGTGTGTTGAAATATATCTAAGAAATGGGGAACCTATACATAGGAAATAATTTCAATATGTATAATAATTACTACAATAAAAAATAAATTTTTAAAAAGCCAGTGAGTAACATATAAATTCTGCATCAAAACTAAATATATATTTATAAAAATGTAGAATTCAATATTGAAAGTGCTAGTGTTGGGCACTATCCAAAGGAATTTTTAGTGCAATTATAAAAATTCTCATTTTTGTCACAAAACTTTAGTTAGTTAGGGCTCTGAGTGGGTGTCACCTCTTGTTAACTTCATATTATACAACAAAAACTAAAATTTCAAACCTATCTTTACATAAAAGTTAGCAAAAGAGAAAGAAAAAAATAAAGAACATGTTTAAACAAGTTCCTTTTTTTATATTAATAAAATCGCAAGTGCTAAAAATCAAACTGAAATGGTATGCTTAAAATATAATAACACATTTTACATAAATCTAAATAGATGAAATGAAAGAAAATACGGCATTATAACTAAAACAACTAAAGACAATCATTCAGCATATAAAATTTTCTTCATGTTAGCTGAAGCAAAGGTATATAAATCTTGGGAAGTTGGTTATAACATATTTGCTACTGTGTGTTAGTAAAAACCTACAAAAAGATCAATTTGGAACTATTAAGTTTTAATGCTGGGTTCTTATATTTTAACTGTACAATTACTTTTGGCCTCTGTAACATGTAATAGGCCCTTGATGTTCATGACAAAATCAAATACAGATCTTTGTAAATCCTTTAATTTACAAAAAAACATTACCCATAAAATAAAAAGTGATCACCTTTAAGATACTTGAATCGAAAGATACAAGCTTTGAGTTACTGTCATGTGTATAATTTAAAACTGCATTCTACGACTAAGCAAACTCATTCCACCTTTAGATCGGAATATATAGTATTTCAAACTTTGAAGAAGCATCTTGCTTAGCAGAATCTTGGATTTAAGACTTCACCCCATTATCTACAAACAAAATTTATGTAATTCAAAAAAGAATTCCATGTCAAATGTAAGCTTTTCAACTGTACTTTTTCTTGCATACAATTTCTCGGGATTTGCAAAACAGCAAAAGAAGCCTGACTTAAAATCACAAAGCCTAATAGTGCTAATGGCTCCAAAAATCCCATAAAAGAAAATGAAGTAAAAGTGAATATTGTAAAAAAATTTGTAAAAACTCATCCATATCAAGAAGTAATAAGAATGGCAAGATTATATGCACAGGAATTTATAAAGTAATAAATTGCAAACCTTTTCAGAAGATACTGCTTTTAGGAGAAAAACCTGATTTCCTGAAGATCTATAATAGCTAATAATAATCTTCTAATTTAATGACTGGGTTTGAAATGTCAGTTACCTTGACCCAAATAGACAATCAACTACACTGCTTATAAATAGTGTGCCTCCTTTTCAATGTTCTCATCAGAACCCTCATAAATTTTCAGAGTAATTCTTAGTCTCTGGTATCTAAGACTTTCCCCTTTATTTCCTTCCAACTATGTTATATTTCTTTTTTGTGGTATTTTAAACATGTTTTCTATGTAGCCATAGAGGGCAAAGGGCATTTTTTTAGTACATCAAAGACAGAATATAAAGCTTTGACAAAGAATTTCAAAAATTGTCTTTACAGTCTAATATTATTAATATATAAGCATAAATTCCGTTCAGCCAAACCAGTATATTCAGGCACTCAACATTTTCTAGTCACAAATTCCATTTGCTCTTTTAGGAATATCAACCTTATGTTTCTCACCTTGCTTTAAACTGAAATAGAAGTTTCTGGCACCGGATAAATTTTGACAATATGACTAACTCTGGTAGGTTGATGTAGAGTGCAGAAAACTACTGTAAAGTGATCCCAGAGTTTTGAAAAAAATAAATATATTGAATGAGTATGGTTGTCTGAAGAAGTAACTCATGAGCACAATATACTAGACACAATATGAGAATAAAGCTTTGGCTCTTAATTTCTCACTGAGCAGGTGGTCTCAGGTAAACTATTTAATCTTAGTTTTTCTCAAACTCCAAATTATTTTTAAGAAAAATACAGTACTCTCCTGAAAGGGTTTTTCTAATGCAGTAAAGCACTATTGTTTTAAATAATGCAAATATTCCTGATAAATATTAACCATTATCCATAGGAAACTAGATTAGATATAGCAAAAGCTATATCCAATTCAATCAAGTTTCTTATCCTCTCTGTGACAAGATAATTATGCTTCTGGAAGCAACAAAATGGGAATTGAATATTAGTTATTTGGTTTGTTTTTTGTTATTAAGTTGTTTATGTAGTACCTATTTAATCCCAGAGCATCTAAATTCCATTTCTGTGTTTGGAGAATTGCTCTCTAGATGAGTCTTAGTGGGCAGAAAAGGTTACGTATTCCATTAAAGCAAATGTGCCTAACATTCGCTTTCCTAGTCTCCTTTGAAGGTTCTGACAGATGTACCTCCATTCTCTATCCCAAGCCTCCACAACCACCCACCTACCACATTTGGGTCTTAAACTCAGGAGTCAATGAGAAAAAAAATGAGGCCTTTAAGGAATCCTTCTGGAAAGAGTGGCAGCAGTAGCAATCATCCAGTCTCTAAAGCCAACTGATGGATTCTCTGGTTCTATTACAGGCTAAATAAAAATGTCTCAAGACCAATGAATCCCCTTCAGTCTAATTTATGTTCTACAAACAGTACCTAAAACAACAAATTTTGTTTTCTACATACCTTAATATTAGGAACAGTACTAACAAATGTTCTTTACAGTGAAAAAGAAATAATATAACCATAAATTAATACATTTGGTATTGGGTTCTAATTTTTAAAATGAGTCTCTTCTGAATGTGGCACGTGTTAGATACCTACAACATTATCCTCTTTGGGAAAGCTGACAAACCATGTCCAGAACACCCAAAATAAGAACCAGATCCCAAACCCATGGGACCATGAAGGTATAATTACTTATCATTTCTTTGACTAATAATTCATTTCATACTCACACCCTTCTAACATAAACTACTACATAGCCTATAGAAGATAGAAAGTGTTTTCAATGGCACAAATGACTGTTTGCCATCACCTTAAAACAGATTCCATACTTTAAAGGTCTAAAGAAAGAAAGAGAAAAGAAAACGAAAGATTGTGTTTTAGAGGAAAGCAAGTTGGTATTCTAAGTTCAGAAGATTCACTATCCCACCCCTTGCCCAGAAACTTTAAAAAGTCAATCTCCTCATGGATAAGCTTCTACTGTATTAGACATTTTTCTATTTAAAACATAAAATGTACATTTAGAACACTGATAAATTTAATTTTAACCAGAAACCCCTTGTATTTGAATTACACAATTTCTCAACTAACCCTCCACACCAAGATGCTGCCCAGTTACACTAAAGGATGGGAAGAAAATATAGATAATACTTATTTTTCCTAGAAAAAGCAAATGTCAAATAAACATCTTCACATTAGTTCCTAGTTACTACTCTTAAGGTTGGGTTTCAGTACAAAGTTTATCAGTCAGAAAAGTAGAATGACGTTGTTGCAAAAAAATCAAAACAAAAAAACAAAAAACCTTCTCCAAAGGCACAAAATTTTCCGTTTTTATTTCTGTATGTCAACATATCATTACATTTAAAATATATGAACTTTAAGCATATTAATGCCCAACAAGTATTAAGTCAAAATTTGATACTAGAACATATTCATAATCCATTTGATCCAATTTTTTTTTACCTAGTGTCAATTTATTTACTTTTTAGAGGCAGCATTCAAGTATTATATATTAGTCTTCTCTGTCCCTTCAAAAGTTTTATCAAAATTCAATAGACAAACCCAAAACACCAACCTTGGCAGGGTCAGTGTTGCTTTAAATTAACTAAGAACTCATTTTACAATTCTGTCTGCCTCTTGGGCAGTAACAATATAAATATTCTTTTAGGATTTTTATCACTACATTACCAAAAACATTTCAGAAATGTGAAAGTTAGCATACAAATGACTAATCATTTCTCTAACATATCTCAGAATTTTTTTTTTTTTTTTTTTAAGCAAAGGTGTAGACAAGAATGAAGATGAGAGCAGAGGCAGGCAGGCAGGCAGGAAAAGATGAGAGGAAGAAGCATTTTATTTATTTTATCTGCACCAAACCAATATACCACCAGGGCATGCCTCAGAAAACTAATTCTTTAAATACTGTTGATAAGCTAAGTAAAATAAGTCAAAAGGAGAAAAGCAAAGATAGGATGATTTCACCCATATGTGGAATATAAAGAAAGCAAAAAAATAGGCAAAATAAAACAAAAACCCTTGATCTCTGAGAACAGAATCAAAATTACCAGAGGGGAAGAGGATTGGGGGTGAGAACAAAGGGCAGAAAGGAGTCCAATGGACAGTGGATTTTAGAAATACAGTGGAAGGTATGATATAATATTTGATGAAGAATAAATCTTTACACCTAAAATTGATACAGTATTATAAAGAAATGTTACCTAAATAAAAAATGTATCAAACATTTTTTAAAGTTTCTCATCTCTGAAAAAATACTATTTATATTCACAAAGACCTAAACTTATTCACCTTCCATAATAACCTACACCCAAATGTAAATTCCCAATTTAAAAATGGAGTTACTTAAATAAATCATGGTGTGGGGTTTGGGTGGGGGGTGACTAAGACCTTGTCTGGATCCTGACTAAAACTACCTATAAAATAGCATTTCTTGAAACAATCAGAAAAATGTGAATGTGGACTAAATAATCAGATGTTGCAAAATGTCTGTTATTTGGGTAAGTATGATAATAGTCATGATTTGTTATATATTAGGTACTTATTTTTTTTTAAGGATACATATGTAAATATTGAAAGTGACGTGACAATGTCAGAATTTTAAATACTACAGAAAAAAAAGAAGCAATTTTGACAAAATGTCCACTTTTAAATCAAAGGAGGGGTCATTTTATTGCTCTATTTCTATGTACTTTATTATGTAATGTGTTATATTTGTTACTTATGCTTAATTTTTTTCATACAAAGAAAAAATAGGAACAACAAAAAAATAAACCAGAGTTACCTTTTCCCAGTCAACTCAATGTGGCCTTTCTTATTGAAGAGGAATTTGGAATCAATATATCCCCATCCATTCCATTTCAAAACTTCTTGCCTAATAAGAAAAAAAATACAAAAATGATACCTGGGTTAAATCAACAGTATATCGTTATTAACTTTCATAATCATTACTGATATTGTATTAAATAAAATGAATATTAAAATGCTTATATTTTAATATTTCTAATATAGAATCGCTCTGATGAACACCTGCTTCACAGAAGTTGATAACCACTAAATATAATGCATTCAAAGAAAACAAAAGAAGAAAAGCAAAGGGAAAAATGTGCTTAGAGTATAAATACATTTCAACCTCCACATGTTATTATGTATATATTATAGAATGACTTAAAAAGATTTTTTTTAAAGGAAAGGGACAGGTAGGAATTTAAAAAGTAGGCAAGCAAGAAAAGAGAGGAAGAAGTAGTATTTTATTTTTATTTAGTTGTTCACATTGGTTGTTTCCCCCCAGACCCAGGACTCAAACCCAGGGGTATGTGGCCTGCGTTCCTTCAGAAGCAACTGATTTGTTACTTCACCAGGGCACACCGATCTAAATATTTTCACAATTAAAATAAAATCCGACTTTCGGCCAAGATCGCAACCTGACAGGAGTGAGACTCATGTCCTCCCCACAGAGCAACTAGAAATTCGCCAGTTTTCCAGAAACAAACAGAGGAAAAGCAGGCAGGAAGTTGTAGAGATACAGCAGCAATCACAACAAAGGGTAGGTGAAAATATCTGGGTTTAGAGCTATACCACAGACTCAGACTTGGGATTCCAGCAGTAGTGAAGAGGGTGGAACTTAGGGAAGAACCAGCCCTCTCCAGAATCTCCAAAGCAGCAGAGTCCACCCAGTGGGACTGGGACATGGAGTTGGGGGAGGTGGAAGAGGCACCACTGCCCCAGTGGGTTGAACAGGAGGCCTGACAAGAAAATTACACTGGCCACCATAACTTGAAGGCAGCTAGAGGAATCGCCCACCCTCATTCCCTCTCACCATATTGCCCAGAGCCACAGGACCCACCCACCAGAAATCCCACCCTCAGACTTAAACAGAGTATTCCAGAGGGAGAGTCAACACTACCCACCATCACCACCTTGTGGATGTAAGTGAAACTACAATCTGATTACCGATTATGGGCCAACAGCAAGGTGGTCATTGCGGTTGGGCACTGGGACTTTGGGGGAAAACTCTGCATCCTCCACACAAACTCCAGCCCCATAGACTGAACATGTAGGCAGCATCAGATGACCCACATAAGAACTTCAACAAATCCAACCAGTGAGGATAAAAGTCAAGAAATCCCAGTGACCAAACCAAGATTCTTGCTTACTCTATGCAAGTCAATACCTTATACAAGGCCACCACTACAGGGAAACCTAATCCAAACAAACATAAAAAGGATGCCAAACAGAACAAAGACACAGAGAAATATATGTGAAATGATAATCCAATCAAACACCCAAGGGAAAATCTGCACACAACAGACTTCTACAAACTGCCTGAGGATGAATTTAGGGCAACAGTAATAAACATACTCATGGAAATAGAGAAAATAATAAAGGAAGAAAAAGAGAACAAAAAGAGAAGCAATGAAGCATCTCAGAACAGATGTCAAAGAAATAAAGACCACAATAGCTGATGGAAAGAATTCAATAGAGGGACTCAAGAATAGGATGGATGAAGCCTCCAATAGAATCAGTGAATGCTCTCAAGGAAACCCGCAAAGAGATAACAGAATGCAAACAAATGAAGAGAGCATTCAAGACCTGTGTGATAATAGTAAAAGAAACGACATTCGCATTATAGGGGTTCCAGAAGGAGAAGAGAGAGAAAAGAAGGCAGAAACTGTATTTGAAGAAATAAAAGCTGAGAACTTCCCTAATCTGAAGAATGAAGCAAGCCTCCAGACACAGGAAGCTCAGTCCTTAATAAAAGAAAAAGAAGCAAACCTGTATCTAGACACAGTCATTAAAATGTCAAAAATAAAAGATAAAGAAAAAAACCTTAAAAGCATCCAGAGAAAAATGAATCACATACAAAGGAGTCCCCATAAGATTGTCAGTAGATTTCTCAATTGAAACTCCATGGGTCAGGAGGGAAGGGGATGACATAGTCAAAAAGCTGAAAGAAAGGATTTTAAACCTAGGCTATTATACCCTGCGAGATTATCATTCAGAACTGAAGGAATGAGAAAAAGCTTTTCCAATAAGCAAAAGTCAAAGCAATTTATCACCACAAACTCAGTTCCACAAAAAATACTAAAAGATGCTATATAAAATGTAAAGAAACCCCACTTAAAAGCAAATCTATTTTGTGTTCATGGCAGAAACTGAACTGTGATTTTTCTCTCTTGGTGACATCTTTGTCAGTTTTTCATATCAGTATGATGTTGGCTTTGTGAAGAGTGTGTGAGAGTGTTCCCCATTTTTCAATTTTTGGAAGAGTTTACGTAGAATAGGTGTTGGTTCTTCTCTGATGGTTTTGTAAAACTCATTGCAGAAGCCATCTGGTCCTGGTTTTTATTTTTAGGGAGAATTTTAATTACCTCTTCAATTTCTTTGCTTATGATTGTTCTGTGGGGCCTATTCAAGAACTCGACAGACATTATCTTATTTAAGATACATCTATGATATAGATTTTATTATTCCCATTTTATAGATGAGAAAACCAAACCTAAAAAATCTGCCTAAGGTTATATAGTATACAAGTGTCCATGCCAAGGTTCAAATTTATCTTTTATGTTTAAATTCTGTGTGCTTAATACTTTATCCTGTTTACTTTTAATATTTATGTTTTGCTTGGAAAGATAACGCTATCCAAAATTTTTGAGTTTTACTTTCATTATGCTGAGTTTTTTTCTTTTAAGTTACCTTATTCATCTTGATAATTTCAATTTTTAACATTTCTAAATTAAGGAACTGTGACTAAAGCTTACATTATGTATTTTTATATATTCTACTATATTCATTTTAAAGTTTAATTGCTTTGGAAATATCCAGTATATTGCACTGAGATTTTTTAAAAAATAAGTATTTAATCTGATTAAATTATGTTCTTTTCTTGGCCTGAAGAAAAAAATCAAAACAAACAAAAAAAGAGTGGCAAAGGAAGCTAGAAGTCTGGTGGTGGGTGTGGTGTGAAATGCAAAAACATATCACGATATGAAATAAAACAAATACATATAGCATATAATAAATGAACATGTATAACGATAACATACTGAACATCCATATATCCACCAAATTGTTCAATTTTACCTGTTTTGAAATTTATGCAAATTTTAAGAAAGCATATAAATAATTTTGAAAAAAAATCCATGTGAACAGGAAGCAAGTTTTCATATGTTAGGAAAACCAGTTATTAATCTTTTGTTATAATAAAAAAGACCAATTTACAAAGCAGATTCATATTAGCTCAAAGTAGTAACATTAAGGAGTAGACACTTTCAGTAAAATGCATTAAAAATCTGAGGGCTACACTAACAAATATTCTAAATCCTTTAAAATCTACATATCTTCCATTAACTTATGATATGTAGGTTAATTTAAGATAGCAAACATGACATAACAGCTAATATGAGGTACCCTAACAGTTAATGGTTATACTAGTTTTCAGTGTTCCAAAACAACATGCTATTTTTAATTTCTAAAATAACAATATATATTTTTTAAATAACAGTATTTCATGGTTTTAAAACCTGCAATCATTTTCATCAAGATCAATGATTAACTCATTCGATGTTGTACTTTGCAGAAGAACAGAATCTGGGCCTATGTGGAACACAATATACCACCATATTCAAGTACTGTGTCAGTACTCAGTATATTTAGCATGATGCCCTAGCATATTTGGGCTATTGGAATAAACTGATGATGGGTCTTCTTAATGGAAATTCAAATATATAGTTTATTATGAAAATACTTAAAGAAAACTTTTCTGTATACAAAATGTTATTTTCTACACTAAAAATTCAAAATAAAAGAGGATGTGCTCAGAAAATATTCTAATTCTCTGTAATTTTCAGGAAAGAAGAAAATGACAATTGACACACAAAATTTTTATTACAATCTTAATTCTTTATCCAATTTAAAGACTTTTTAAATAAGTGGAACACTAACACAATACAACTGAACCAGATACAGGTAATTCATTGTATACTGAAATCTCTACCTATACATAAAACTAAAACAAAAACTAGGAATGCTCTCTTTAAAATTAGAGTATGCCATCAGTAAAAACTATAGTCCCCATACAAAAACAAGCTTCAAAACTATCTCAAAAGTTATAAATCCAGAGATTAGATTTGTATAAGTCTGTTATAAACTACTGCACAATATTTTCTTCTAATTTCACATTCGTCACTCTAGTAGGAGGCTTTGGAAGACAGCTTCTTAAAAATCTCCACGGAAAATCTCATGATAGCATCACTGAATTCATTCTCTTAATATTTAACTTCCTTAAAATAGAATAGGTTATCCTTCCCTTCACTTGATTATATTCACTTCACTTTTATGAAGTATAATTTACTAAATATATTTTTATTATACATCCATAATAGTTTACATTAGAAGGATAACATTTAAATTTATCATTTTTACTTAATGTTTTATAATATGCACATACATTTTTGTATGTGAAATACAAAATTAGTGAATTCAAACAATCTGTCATAAATTCTGTACTCATAAAATAGTTTGATATCACACAAAATAAATGCAAAAATACAGCTATAGTTATTTAGCTTTGGTAGTACAACCACTGGGCACTAAGATATTATTTCGGTACAAGTGCTAAATTTGATGTTTACAGAACTTAACAAAGAAAATCACTTTCCTTAAAATTATACTTAAGAGTTTTTAGAAATTATTTCCACATATTCCCATAGTAAAAAGCTACAACCGATTACATGTGCTTACTCTTAGCACTTCACAAGAAAAACAAGTCAAGCTAAACGAGAAATACCTGCTGCTATACACTAAAAAAAAATGTAGAGATTTGCATACTGAAGAAACTCTGGGCTTAAATTTTCAGTTCAGTAGTTATCTTAAAGAACTTCAAAGGTTACAACTAAAAATTAATGTACTTTTTCACTTTTCTCAATTGGAAAAATCTGTCTATGGTATAGATCTTACCATATTTATGCAAACTTTTGTAGCCTTCCCACAAGTTGAAATGTAGGCATTTGGAATGCATCAATACACCAAAGTACAGTGTAACGTTGCTTAAATAGTATAAAATTAAAAACTAGGTTACCCCCAAACCAAACTTCCAGTATTTTAAGTAACACAGGTTAATGTAAAAGAAGGCAAATTTTCTAGGCTTCTAGTTTTAACTAACATTTTTTGATACTTAAACATAACTATGCAATTATGTTAAACTTTAAAGCAATTTCTTATACAGAAGACAAAAGAGCATTGTAGTACATTGAAGGGCATCACATTAATATTTTAGAAATTAGAGCAAAACTTTTTACATGATCATAGAATTCTAAAGCTTGAAAAGTCTTTAGAAACTACACAATTCAATTTCTTATTTTTCAGATGCAGAAACTTGTGCCCACAGAAGCCCCCACAATTACACATCTAAAATAGATATGAGCTTAGTCGTCTTGTGATTCCTGCTCTTCAGCAAGGTAATATCTGAAGATGTGATCTCCAGTAACCAAAAGGCTTTAAGGAACATGTTTTATTTCACATCCAAATTTTTTCAAAGCACTATTCCATAATATTATTATAGATATTCTTCTGTACTTGACTTAAAGGAAAACATTTTAGAAATCAAGGAATATGGCTGTGCCTGTAAACACAATGCCTCATATTTCCTTTATCTACAGTATACTGAATCCTGCCATTCAGAATAAAGTCAAAGCACTGAAAACACTAAAATGAAAAATGATGAAAGAATCACCAACTTTCCAAAAGATCCAAATAAAAGGATTCAATTACCAGTTAACACAAGAGACTAACCAAATCTCTCAAATTTTCAAATTCTTCGACCTAACAACCCACTTAATGTGTTCAAAATAAACACACCCTCTGCCAAGAAAAACTGTCAGTTTGATTTTACTACATGAAAACAAAACAAAGCAAATGTTTTACACACTTACACATTTGACCACAGTGCCAAATAGTGAAAAAGCACTTTGTATTAGCTGGTATAACAAAAGATACACATAAAATAGCATCACATATACACAAGGTGGCGGCATTCTCTCATGATGTGCATATTCAGTGTTGTGTATTTCCCAGATCTGTTATTTGCACAATTTTAACTAAAATATTTAGATTTAGCCTTATTATTATGAAACCCAAAGAGTTCCTTTCTTTATTCTTAAAATGGAAAGCTTTCCCTTTTAAGTCCCTGAACACTTAGTTAATAGATTAATTCCTCTAATAGTAATAAGTTGCAATGATCCCAATTTGCCTGTTTCTACCATTCTTTCTAATCATATTTTTCATTAGAAAATAAGGAAAATGAAAAAATGCTTTAACCTACTATTACTCTGGATTAACAAAAAAAAATTTGCGGATGAAGTTCCAAAAACACTCCAATTCTCAGTTCAAGTAGGAAAATGCATCTCTTTTTAAATTTAAAATAAGAAAAAAATCATATGATCTCAGAATTAAAAAACAAATTAAAACTGAAGGAATGAAACGAGCTTCAATGCTAGATTTCTATCAAGCTCAGCATCATTAAATTCAAATCAATAACATATATAACACAATATGTTGAAGTTAAAAATAAAATCTTTCAAGGATTTCTTGTGCTAATTAAAATCCATATTATGTAGCTGTGTTTAATTACTTCAAGACCCAGAAAACCTAATGGAAATCACCTAAGTAAAAAACAGTAAAAATGATGAGACCAAGATTTGATCAATAAAACAAATATCTCTGAGAAAGATACTGCTACAAAAATTCTGAAATAGGAAATAATATTCTTAATGACTTCTTTTATTAAAATAATAATAATAATTGCAGCCGAGTTACCATTAAGAATATAAAGGTCTGGCACACCCTGGTGGCCAAATGCGGATAAGTCCGCAGCCTCTGCCTGGTATAGTTCATACATATCCCAAGGTCCTGGGGTTTGCAACCTACGGACAGGGACAAGAAAGATAAACAAGTAAATTAAAAAAATAAAATGCTTCTTCCTTCTTTCTCGTTCTGCCAGCCCTACTCATTTTCATTCCTGATAGCCCCTTTCCTTTAAAAAAAAAAAGAAAAGAAAACCATAAAGGTCAAAAGGGGGGAGAAAGCTGTAAAATATTGTTTCATTCTAAATTTAAAATGTTTGTGCTTTGATGGAGTGAGGTTTGGTCAGCTGCCTCCAAAGGAGTGGAGTCCACTTACATCCCAAAGACTCAGGTTCTCATCCAGGGTTCAAGGGGAACAACCAACGTGAACAACTAAATGAAAATAAAGTGCTTCTTCCTCCTCTCTTCCTGCCTGCCTGCTACTCACCTTCATTCCCGCCTGCACTTTTCCTTGGAGGGTGGGGGAGAGAATATGTATGCTTTAAAATAAATGTAAAAACTATGTTTCTATCTAATCTACAGGCCCTACAAACTCAATAGCAAAACTCCTGTAAAACTATTTACAATGCTTACTGCCATAATCTAACAGTGCAAGACGCTCCTGTTCCCATAGTTTAATAAATAGCTTTAAGCACAGTAATTTATGTGTACTATAAGAGAAAGCCTCATTCACACACACATACAAAAAAAACAGAACA
The DNA here is from genome assembly GCA_004363575.1 of Solenodon paradoxus. Lineage (NCBI taxonomy): Eukaryota > Metazoa > Chordata > Mammalia > Eulipotyphla > Solenodontidae > Solenodon > Solenodon paradoxus. The sequence goes on along the minus strand of RJWH01000194.1, from coordinate 1,053,936 downwards.
GAAAATCAAATGAAAGACTTGGATAGATTATCATCACTCAGTTAATACTGCTAGGAATCTCACTACTACAAGAGTGCTAAAAATATTTAACTTAGATAAGTGCCACCAGGTTTGATAGCTTGACACCATCAAATATCTGAATAATAGAATATTTTCTCTTGTCCTAATATAAAACTTACCAAGCTACTTCTAATTATACTTTAATTTTTACAGGAAAACAAAAAACAAAAAAACGGGCTGACTGAAATAGCCAGAAGGCTTGACAATTTTGTTCATCATTAGTCTATTGGTCACTAAGAGTAAACTAACTTTGGTCACTTGCAAGGATAGTTGATATGAATCAAACTAAGTATTATTGACTCTGGGGCCCTTACAAGATCAAGTTCCTTCTAAACAGGTCGACAAGATAATAAGCCTGTTCTCTAGAAAATGAACCCGGACATTATCATGTGGCACTTTGAACTTCAATATGAATTTTAATCTTCCTTCAAGATCCCCATTTGTTTTAAAGTTCTAGCTGCCAAAATAAAAATTTGGCTCTTCAGTGTAATAAATCATTAATTAACTTTCTAATTTTTTTCAATGTAATAATGTAAAGCATATTAAATATAAGATTTAATAAGACACACAAGAACATGGAGTAAAGGACTCTACGTACATTTCTGGTAAGTCCTTCCACAGAGCAATTATGTGCTAAATTTTCATAGGTATGCCATTCAATGATCCCACTCTACAACTCCTGGGAATATATTCAGAAGAAATTTATACATGTTCCATTATGGAACATGTTTGATATATTCTCTGGAGCATTGTTTAAGGGTAGTTATAGGCATTACTAAAAGAATGGAAAAGTGCTAAGTAAATTCCATGAACACTACGCAGCATTCAGAAGCAGTGAGGTGGATACACAGATAAGACAGGTAAGATAGATACACAGAAATGTGATTTTTTAAAACAGTGAACACAACAGAAGATACAGTAGGATACATAGCATAATACCACTTAAGCAAATTTAAAATATGCACAGTAATTAACAGTGCATGTTTTACAAAACACAAACACATATATTCCAGAATATTCATGGATGCCCATGGGAGGGTGCAGATGGGATTAGGAATTATAGATGGAGGAAAATAAACAGGCCTCCCATTTGTTCAGAAACAAATGCAAAGAACTAAACATAAGATTACCACATCTCTAAACATGAAGCAAATAAGCTGCTCAGTCCTTGAATCTCTATGCAGTTTCTCTCTACTCCAATAATTTTTCTTTCATATATATACAGAAATTCCTAGATCGTTTGTTATAAAACTCATTGTCAGCCTTCTTAGCAATCTCTACAAGTTCTTTTTCTTGGGCTATAAGTTCATTAAGAATAAATCGGATTCAAATATACAGAAAAGCAAATACATATTTAATTTCCTAGTCAAGTTTTTATAGCTTGTAAGAAATTTAAAATCTGAATTCAAGGATGAAAAATTTGTATCCCCAGGTGTGCCCTAGTGGAACAGCAGTTGGGTCAACTGTCCATATACCCAAGTCCTAGCCCTAGGGAGGGAAGGGAAGGCGCCACAGGCAGTGTGAACAGCTGAAGGAAAATAAAGTGCTCGTTCTCCTCTCTCTTCTTGCCTGCTTGCCCATTTTTCTCTATTCCTGCCTGCACCTTTACTTTAAAAAAAGAATTTTTTTTTAAATTGTATCCCCAAGGTCTAATTTCTATTACAATTACTATGAAATAACAAATAAAAGAAAAAGGAATATACATGTATGCACAAAAAAAAAAAAGTTACAGATAGACACAGAGAAGTAGAGAAAGAAGGAAGGACCAGGACAAATAAGGGAGGGCTACGCCAGCCTTAACCCTTGGCAGAATAATCTGGCACTCTGTACTCACTGCAGGTTCCTAGAGTATCTTCACTTCCTCCACTATTAGATTCTACCAATTAGAATATTATTTGAATAATCTCTCTGAAAATGGAAATATGGGCTATTAGTCACTCATATTTGTAGTAACCTATCCTCAAAATATTTTGTATACATGCACACAAATTTTGGGAGGAAGGAAAAAAAGAATTATTAAAATCAGGACCCAATCACAACAATAGAGGTTCCCAAATTTTGGAGGGAAAAATCACCTTGGGTACCCATTTTAAAAGCAGAATCCTTATTATCACTCTAGACATAGTCAGTGATTAGAATCTCTGTCAGTGGTCTCAGAATCTACATTTTAAAGATGCACCCCCAGAAAATAGAGGCAGGCCATTCACAGACCACATTGAGGTAAGCACTGCCATTAACACATGACGAAAAGTTGAGAGCAGAAGCCTCACTAGTTAAATAGCCACCAAAAAGATACAGAGCTGCAATGTAAAGGGTTTAAAATCAAATTACTCTCACCTAAATTTTATCGAATCAGGAGGGACTGGAAATGAGGGAAAAAAAAATTTCTTAATTCACTGACTTAGAGAGGATGAACCTAAGTGGAGTTCTGCAACAAAAGAGAAGCAAAGCGAGAGGCCTAAATGGGGCAATCACCAGGAAGCAGAGGAAAGGGGAAACAAGAAAGAGATTCGGTTACATGACAAGGGCAGTAGCATGGTTCTATACCCAAATTTTACAAAGGTGGAATGAGGGCTATACAGGGATCATTATTTTCCATGCAAATTTTAGGAAACTTCATCTGTTATGGAACTTTTCCTAGTTTATACATGTAAAAACTCTTGCAAAGCATAAATATTCAAACAAGTCATCTAATAACTTGTTTGTAGCATGATAACATTTGTTCAGATTTCATTATGTGTGGTCACCAAGGTTACATACCAAGTAGAGGTAGCAGTGAGTCATTACTCTTGAGACAGCAAGAATACTTGCAAATGAGAAACAGAACAGCAGTGACATTGTGTATGTGATACTGACAACCAGTTGACAACAAAATACAAGAAATGATTTCTTCTCTCTTCACTCTTTGGATTCTTCCTTTCCTCCCTAATGCATGAAGTGATATTTATTAGAAATCTGCTTTTGCTACTAAAATGTAGAGATGGCTACTGGAATGCAAAGTTTACCATTAAGCACCTCCTCCTTCTTGCTGTGCTCCCACTTTCAGAAAAGATTTCAGGGGTGCACCCCCATGGTTCAGCTGACACAATGGTGCAGAGATTACCTACAGCTCAAGACCCTGGTTCAAGATATGAGTTCAAGACCCAGCGCTGGGATGGAAAACCAAAATGAAACAAATAAATAACACTTCTTCCTCCTCTCTCTTCCTGTTTGCCAGCCTGTTCTGCTCTTATTCATGCCTGCCTTCCTCTAAAAAACAAGGGAAAAGAAACTATTTCAGCACCAGGTTCTTATTATTCCTTTCTAAATAGTTTACTACAATAGTAATAGTATATTGCATCATACTATAAAACTAAAAGTTTTACAAGCATCTCATTTCCTTCTCAGTAAGCCGGTTACTATGCCTTTTTAAAACATAAGAAACCAGTTCAGAAAAATTCAGACTTGCCCAGGGTCACACAAATACAACCAGCACTTGTAGCTCCATTATTCCTTAACCACTAAGTTATGATTTCAACATACTGACTAACTGCCATACTAGGAGTACAAAGTATTACAAGAGCTTAGCAAAAGCAGTGTTTTTCATCTTTAGCTGAGTGGAGCAGGCTTCACTGGTGACGTCTAAATTTCCAGCTGCTTTGGAAGATAATAGAAATTCAGTAATCAAGCAGGGGGAGAAAAACACAAGGATTTTCCCATGCTAGTAAATAGCTGGAAAGTACAGCATGTACAACAAAGTCATGGGGAACAGCAGAAAGTCTTAAATTAAAGAAACTGAGCTTTATTACTTCAATAATTATAGGAAATAATAGGCTCAAAATAGAATTTTCCATGACCCAGGTTGCTATCAAAGGTAAAAATCTAACAGTATTTGCTTTACATTTTTGCTTCTCTCCAATGCAGATGAAATGCAAATTATTTAAAAGAGTATAGTGTCCTTTCCAATCTAGCTCCAAACTACATTTCCACATTCCTTAACAGTTTTGCTTTGAGACACACTGAAGGTTATCACAATTTCTAATATACACCATGCCTTTCTATTTTTGCCTGTCTTTGCACTTGCTAAATATTCCCCATCTGGAATGTACTTCTCTCCCTAGAGAACTCCTATTTATCCATCAAGAGCCAAAAGTCACTTTACCTATAAAGCCTTTCCTTCCTTCCTCAATAAGAATTTATAGTTCCTTCTGTATGCATTGATTATAAATTTTACTATATCACATCTTTTACATTTATGCCCATCTATCTCCACTGGACTGTCAAACATTTTGCATGTTAGACTGTAGTAAGGCATCAATAGGTAGCTGGTACATTTTCTCTGAACAAATATTGGTCTGGTAATGGATGAAGAATTACTCTAAGGGGAGAAAATAAAGAAAGGGAAACCACACTAGACATGAGATAATGGAAAAAACAAAAGCCAATTGGAAAAACAAAAGTATCTTGAGAATCACAAGGTAGAATCTATTCTGTCAATGGACTGGATATGAAATACAGAATGGAGCCAGGTCTTGTGACGGAGATGTTGGGGTGGCCATATTTTACCATCCGGACAGAATAGAAGAATAGGCTGATCTGATTAAAGAAAACATAGCGGATATTAACAAAAAGTGATACTAGAAATCAACTTCATGGTTTTCTGCTTCTCAGTTTTAATTCCATTCAGAAGCCATGCTCCATTCCTACCTTGGGTTCCCTGGTGCTCCTGCACTCTTACAATAAATTCCCACACACACCCCTTCTGCTTTAACTTAGCTCAAATTAATGCTTTAAACAAAAAGTCCAAATTAATACACATACTAAAAATCAAAAACTCTTTTTTAAAAAATGTTACCAATTGTATAAAAACTGAAGGCAGGGATAGCAAGCTGGAATAAACTTTCTGAAAGTAAAAGATGCCTGGTAAGACCTTGGAAATAAAACCTAAATCAGATTAGCAGTCTAATAGTTATGTTAGGAAGCCACAAATACTTTGCAAAGACAGATAAGACAAAATACTATTTAGAAATCAGGACCAGTTTAAAAGAACGAAAACTTTTTACTTCACAGTTGTTTACTTCAAAAAGAGATTACCACTATGTCAAAACACCAAGTCATTCAGGAAAATATCCAATAATTAAAAATATGAAAATGGAGATTAAAGATAAACCTTTTTAAAAGGGAGTCTGAAATAGTAACTTAAAAGTTCCCCTACTACACACGTAAGTTATTTTAATGTGTAAAATAATCACTACAATTTTTTAAAAAAGATTAAATGGGGGAAAAAGCTTACCTAATAGTGGTGAAAATTAATATAAATACTTATTTTCTTTAAAATGCATCAAAAATAAGAGACTAATACTAGATGGAGAAAAGAATGAATTAATGGGTAGATAGATGATAAGCAAGCATAGTAAAACGCTAATAGAATCTAATAGTTGATATGTAAGTGCTTATTATAAAATCAACTTTGCAATATGAATTTTTTAAAGTAATGCTAGAAGAAAAAGAAAAATGCTGGCACTATAATCTTTAAAGTACTTCACCTTATACAGAGGAATTAACCCAAACAGTAAGTAGAAGCCTTCTGAAGAAGAGTGGAGTATACATCATTTAATGGTGACAATGAGGGGTTTAAATGAGCACATCTAATCAACTGCTTCAGCTCTCTCCCCTCATCGCCTCTGAGGGCCAGGAAAGGTTAAGCACCTATTTCCTAGGTTCTCTGTGATCCTATGCTGGTTTCCCCTTAGCAATTCAGAATTACATCCAAGCAAGCAGTTGTCTTTGTCTTTTTTGCTTCTGCTTCGGCTGACTGAGATGAATGAATGTATTCCAATGTTCTTTGGCCCATTAACATCCTAACAATGCGGTCTAAGAAAAAATTTTAAGGATTTAATTGCAAAAAGCCTATCATTGCATTTAGTAATGGAGAATTGGAAATAAAAACACACTGTATTGGAGAAATCGGTAGTAGTATATATAATACAATACTTGTTGAGTCACTGAAGATGATGTTGCTCATTAATATTTCTTATCATGGAAAATTACACAAGTTACTTGTTATATGAGACAGAGTGAAAAATGGTGGTTTCATGACATTACACCTACATCATATCTGAAAGATGTCAAGATCTCTCAATTAGTTCAGATGCTTGTCTTCATTTGTATCACTTATTATTCTCCAATTTTTTGCAATAAAAATGTGCAACATTTCAGATTTATCCTTGTTTTTGTAATGGTAAAATAATCATCAGATATTTCATTATCAGACCTAACAAAACTTAAAAAAGATATCCAGATAGCTGAAGAAACCAACTGCCATGCTAGTTTTATGAACTTGATTACACTGTTCATATTAGCCTAATTCTTCTGATCCAATTCTCATCCAAATGCTCTCACCAATGTTTTCTCACCTTCAGATTTAAGAATTTTTGAATAACATCTTGAGATAGAAAAATATTTTCCCAACACTTCTAATCTATGTTCTTTTAAAATGAAGCTGCCCTGATGTGTCCTGGTGGATAAGTCTGTGGCAGTCCACGTACATTCCAAGGACCTGGGTTTGCAACAGGGGGCTGAGGCCGGACTTGAGGGTGGGGAAAGAACAAAGAAATGAACAAGATAATATAAGTAAAATACTTCTTCCTCCTCTCTCTTCCTGTCTGCTTGCTTGTCTGAGCGCCATTCTTTCCTGCAGCTTCCCTCAAAAAAAAAAAAAAAAGTTGCTCTTGCATTGTTGTACCAGCCACTCCTGTGTTATCGCACACACCACCCTGCAGTAATAGAACACATCCGTCTTCCTGAGCAGTCCAGCACGTTTCAGAAAGCAATAACTATGTGTTAATCCTCCAGGGCTAAGTGCATAGAAAACACTGAATAAATTGCCAACAAACTTGGGTAGATAAAGTTTCAAACAGATGAGGAAGCGGCAAAAGAACATATCGCTGATTTAAATGAATTAAAGGCTCCAGGCCTAGATCTTACATTGCATGACACTTATCAGTATGATATTAGAGTTACTGTTCACAATATCAGAAATCAAGAGGAAGAAGTAACAGAAAATAGACCAATGTCCTCTTTCTCTAATTCACAAAAATAAAAAAAGATCCCCAAACAATAGACCCAGAAGCCTGGTGTCAAACAAGGAAAGGTCTTCCAGAGAATGAAAGGTATGGAAACTAAAAACTTTGCCTAAAAACAGTAGAGACGGCTACTCTTGAAGCTGAGGTTTAAAAGGCAGAGTTGGCGTACCCTGGCAAATTCAGTGGGTAAATTCATCTATATACATCCCCAGTATGTAGGGTCAAGGCCCAGGGCCAGGGGTAACAACCAATATGAACAATGAAAAACAAAATGCTGCTTGAAAAAAATAAAAAATAAAAGGCACAGAGTATACAATGGACAGTGATGAAGGACTTTGGGTAATTTGGTGGTGGGTGTGGCATGTTGGCATGTATTTGAGGAATGGTGAACCTACATATATGAGCTTATATTGTTTTGTAAGTCAAAGTTACCTCAATAAATTCTAAATTTTCAAAAAGGATATACAGTTGAAACAATGGTTGGGGAGATAGGAGGGCTAAATTAACTACACAAGTCTCCTTGTTACTTTCTCAAGATGCCATGTGTGCGCCTCCCCTCAGGCTATCTGCACACACTGTTCCTCTGCCTGAAACACTTATTCGGCTAGAGTTCAATCCTCTCATCTCCTTCAAATGTTTGTTCAAATGCATGTTGTCCAGTGACATCCTATGTAAAATGTGAACACCACCTACTTACTCTTCTCCAGCTTTTCCTTTTTCCATAGTACTTATCACCTTCTAACACATTTAATAATCTGTTATGTTCAGTTAATTATCGAGTTTACCCATTAGACTAAAAGCTCCATAAGTGCAGAGATCTTTGTCCATTTTGCTCACTGGTGAGACCTAAGCACCTGGAACACAAGTAACTAATAATTATTTAATACACAAAAGGGATGAGAAAGACCTTGGAGAGAAAAATAGGAATACAATTTAGTGATTATCAGTATCAAGGCAAAAGCTCCAAATGTGAGATAAAAGATAAGGAAACAAGGCACACCCTGATGAAGTAGTGGTTATATCTGCTACCTCCTGCCGGGTATAGTCCACATACATTCCAAGGACTCATATTTGTGCCCTGAGTATTGAGGACAGAGGGGCAGATAAACAACCAAGATAAACAACTAAAATAAAAATGCTTCTTCCTCTTCTCTTTCTGCTCGTCTGCCTATTCACCTTCATTCCTGCCTGTACCTTTCCTAAGGAAAAAAAAAAAAAAAGATCTAGAAATAAATCTAAGTCTACCACTTTCTTACTGGCTATCAAGAGACTTTTCTGACAAGTATCTATGACCTTCAGTTACTTATCTGTGAAATGGGTGCTTGAGAAGATCAGATGAGACAAACATGTATACAAGCAGCAAGGTGGCTATAGAATGAATTACCAATTTGAGTAAATAACTTCATTTGGGAACAAGAAAGGATAATGAGTTAGGTTTCAGTCTATAGCTATGCTGTCCAATATAGTATCATTAGTCATATTGCCTACTTAAATAGATTAAAGTTAAATAAAATGCAAAAGTCAGCTGCTCTGTAACACTAGCTATATTTCAAATACTTAATGGTCACTTATGGCCAGTGGCTACAGTATTAGCACAGATTAAAGAACAATAATACTTGTGGTTCACTGCTGCTGTTCAGCATCATGAAAGTGTTATTTTACCACAGATCACTAGTCTAGGAGAAGATCAAAATTCAAAATTCAAAGTATAATTGCTACTAAATGCATACTGCTTTGGTGCCATTATGACATCAAAAAATCGTAAACCAAGTCATCAATTTTGGGCACCATCCATAGTTTTCATAGTGAGTGATAATACCTTAGAGTTTCAAATCTCCCCAAAGAGACAAAACTCTCATCAGAAGCAACCAGTTGCCTTGAATGGAAACAGCCTTCTTTAATAAGTAGCATATTTCAAGTACAGAAAAATCTAGAAGTAAATATACAATGCTTAAAAGAGAACCAAAGTCAGTGTTACATTTTTTTAGGAAAACAAACAAGAAATGATCTTTGGTATACTTATTAAATTTAAGAAAATCTTTATTTAAGAAAACTTTTATAATAAATTCTATAACATCAATAAAGCTTAAAAATAAGTATATATACAAACATTTACAACAATTTAAGTAAATTTTTAATCAATCTATTGCTTCAAATTATCACTGAAGTATCAGTGCTATCCGTACCACGATTTGGAAAACACTAACACCACACAGGGGGCTTCTGTGATACAGCACGACCTGTGACTGGGTCCATCTAATTAAGGGCCATAAGTAGTTCAGATCTAAGCCATACTCTCCAACAGGCTTTATCAGTAAAAAGCTGGCATTTTAACCTCCATCTGTCAATACTCTGTCTTCCCAACTGATTTTGAACTCAGATGTAGGACGATGATATAATTAAATATTACCCCTAAACCTCAACAAGTAAACAGAGTACTAGCGAGGAGAGCATGAGTACTCTGTATCAAATGAGTAAACTCTACTTAGAATCCATGGATTTGATTTGCAGTTGAAATTAACAAGTTAATCTGTTGAATTGCAGAAATTTGTCTTCTCAATAATAACATAAAACTGACAGGAGTAATACTTGCTTAGCACTTTATTTTAAAATGTTCCACAAAATATTTCATCTGACTAACACAGTTTTCTTTTTTGGCCTAAAAACAAATCATTAATTTATTCCTACTTATTTTTCACTAAGTGACTAGACTAGCAGAAAGCGTTATAGTAACTTCCTGACATAGACACCTATTGCCAAAGGTGTGGCCCATCTCAAAAGGATGCTTACAATCAAAAAGAAGTACCATACCAAATAACCCAAGGAGATTATCTTTTTAGGGTTTCTTGTTCATTCAGAACAATGATAGTTAACTCAGAGCCTGGCAGTAAATTCTCCACAACCTCTTTAATTTCTTTCTCCTCCAATCTTGGGTCTTCCCCATTCTTCTTCTTCTTTTCCCTTTTATTCTCAGCACCATCTTCTCCCAGAAGTCAAACAGCAAAATTCATCCACAAAAGGAAACAGGCCGGTCTATTTTTTTTAAAACAGGCGTCATAATTTCTCAAATTATGAGTTTCATTTTGACAAGATCACATTTTATAATTTTTTCAATAAGTATAGAATAAACTAAAGTCTTCTTAACTATATGACGTGTATTTGTATATGAGTTGAATACTGTCTCTTTTATTTTGTTGTTGCATGACCTTAGACAAATTAACTTATCTGAGTCTCCACTCCTTCACCTATTAGATATAGTATCCATCACCTATTTTTCAGTTGTTATGAGAATCAAATATGATAATGTACATAAAGTACACAGTGCCTAGTACATTAGGACTTAAATTAAAACTCCTATTACTAATATCATTAGAATTCCTAGCTAGGAACTCAAGAGTAGATTAAGTATTTCATTCAGCATAACTAATAAAATAAACTAATTTCACCAAGTAGTGTTAAGTCATAAATCAGGTCACTTGTTGCAAATAACCTTATTGTAGAAATGCATCAGCTCTTAGGGGTTTCAGGATGTTCTCCTGGGAAACATCTACAAGAGGTTCACACTGCACTTTCCCCTTTCGGAAAGCATCTACCAAGGATTCTGGCAGATGTTAAGTTGGGGTTTTTTTTCTGAATGGTGTGTATAAACCACAGTAAAGTAATTAAATTAAGCAAATTAATAGCATTCTTAATCAGAAATTATTTTGCTGAGTTAGAAGAGTAGTTTATGACCTCTGTAAATATTGCCATAAAACAGTTTTAACTAATGCAAACCACAATCAGGTTGAAGTCAAAATCACAACTGGGAAAGCGGTTATTAGTATGGAAGGACAGATGTTAACAAGGAATATTTTCTTTTTCATGTCATTACAAAACCACAACATAAAAATGTCACATACTCAACTGACATTTACTATTATTTTTAAGACCCTAAAACTGTATTAGGAGCCAAATCAAAAAGAAACGCCTCATGACATAACGCACACTAAAGAAAAAGAGGGTGCAAAGTAAACTGTCATTCTGAAAAGTGATTAGAACCAACTCACAGGAGACCACATGACAAGTGCAACAAGTTTTGGTTTGTCAGGTCCTTAAGTGTCCATGTTCCCTTTATTTTCTCCAAAGTTCCATGATATTTAGTCACATAATTTTAAGTATCATCTAATGTACTAACTTCCAAAACCAAATTCAACCTTTCCTCTCCATTCTCACTGCCATCATCTTGACTTAATCCTTCATTATGTCTCACCTGTTTGGCTAGGCCTTCTCTAACTGGAGACCCTACATCTATCCTCAACATCCCCCAACCCATTTTTAACAGCTGGAGTGATAACTCTCAAAACCAACCCAATGTGATCATGTCTCTTCCCAGCTAATGCCTTCAAGGGTTCAGTATCACCCAGCCCTCACGGTTGTTTAATTTTTCTTCATTACATATACTGCTATTTGACATACTATATTACTTGTTTGTTCAATATCTCCACTCCAACCAGTAGAATTTAAGCTCCATGAGGGCGGAGGTTTTGTTCGCTGTTATATACTGCATAATAAGCACTCAAACATACACACCTGAATGAGTGACTAAATAGTGAGTGAGTGACTAGTGAATTTGTGAATGAACTGATGACCTACATTTCAAAAGGCTCAAAAGACTAGTCAGTGACATCCTCGTTTTACTTTACTCATGCTTCTATTATACTGAATTGTTTAGTTACTTAAATACAATATGTACTTTCATGCCCCCTTGCTTTACCATATGCCGTTCTCTGGCCTGGAATACAAATGTACTCATCATCCAATCAACCTGCCACATTATCATCTATATTTTACCATTTCCTCCAGCAATCGTTCCCTGATCTCCTAGAGAAAAGGGGAATTTCTTCCCTTGTGCTACCTATCTATTATACCTGTCCCTACAGAAGTTCCACTCAAACTGTACTGGAATATTCATCTGCCTTGTTAGACTGAAGTTTTTGAGGCCAAGGAACATTATTTATCTCTTTACAGCCAGTACTTAGGGCAATACCTATCATGAAGCAACTAATCCATAAATATTGGATAAATTAACTATACCTGATTATCCTATAAGAGGAATCAGAACAAGAGTTTCAAGAAGTTGTTTCTCTAATTCCATGATGAGAATGAGCCATGAGACAAAAGAATCACAACCAAAGACATGATCCAAGGTAATGAAACAGAAGGCGTTGAAACAAATATACCCATCACCAAATGATTCCAAATAATATCCACCTTAGTGTATATACATGCTGGCTCCTCTCGCTGCATCATTTGCCTTCCCTTTAGGCTCAGCTCTGTTGCTAGCAAACTTGGGCCTAGCTAAAAAGAAGTAAAAGGGAGACCTGGGTTCCTCACAAATAGCATATGAAGTTGATCACCCTCTGACTAAGTTTTTGATGTCCCATCTAATTTTTACAATAAATTTCGTTTTCCTTCATAATTTGATTCAAACCTAAAAAATTGTACAGGATTAGATTTTACCATTAGCTGCCTAATCCTAATCCTGAACCAAATACCATCATTTTCTGTCATCAGTGGGTTACAACTGTGCCACCAGTCTTCAGAATAACTACACATGGATCCCCAGACTAGTCACTTCAGCTATGAAGAGCCTCATTCCCATCCCAGGGAGCCTTACAAGCATTACTATTTTTCTGAATGCTATATAGACCAAGCTCCCTAAATCAAACCATAAAGAACACTTGACCTATTCACTCCATTCTAAGATTTGTTCTACATATAAATGTACAATCACACAAAGATGCATATAAATGAACGGACACAAATGTATATTTAGAAAAGTTAAAACTTTTAAACCCTATGACAGCTAATATAACACCTAGTGAAGTCAGAAGCCAAGATGTGATCCTTGATTTTTCCCTCTCCCACCACTCAGTAACCAAGTTATAGAAAGTTTACTTCCTAATGTTTTTTCAAATATGCTACCTACTCCTAATATTATGCCTCAATTCTGAATCACAGAATTTCTCAGGGCATAACAAAAGTTGCATCTACCATTTGTTGAGAGATTATGCAATGGGCATTGCACTAAGAAACTGACAACTGTATTTTTCAATTCTCACAGCAATACTGAAAACGAGAACTACTGTGGTCACTTCCACAGATGAAGGAACTGAAGCCATGAGAAGTCAAGTGACTTGTCCAAGGTAATACACCGGAAGTGCATAGTGGAAATTCAAACTCAAATGTTCCTAGTCATTATTTGCTAAATTGTTTAGTCTTCTTCAATTCAGTTCCCAGTGTGACATTTCTGAATGATAAATGTAATCTATCTTCTTGCCCCACATAAAACCCTGCAAACAAGACCAATCTTTCCTGCCTTCATCACACGTCATTCTCAGCTTTTGCACACTTAACTCCCAGCAGCTCCCTAATCTATCTCTCATTGCTGTACCTGTGAAGAAACTTTTTGTGCCAAAAACATCTTTCTCCTTTGGTAGACTACTTCCAACACAAACTTAAAGATTTACTTAGTCATTACTCTGAAAAGCCTTCAACCTAAAAACACATACTCAAAACTAGGTTAAATAACCATTTGCTATGGGTAAAGTTTTTTATACTGTATTATAACTTTACTAAGCTACTAATTCTTACTGCATTTTTAAATCTCCATATTGCTAGTATGATATAGGAGAGAAAGGACTCACGAATGATGAATTAATACTGAATGAATTTATCAGAAGCACAAGTTAAGCACTTGGTTCTAAAGTCAATTTAGGGTGCTTTCAAATTCTAACCTGCTATATGAACCTATCAAGCCTGCAGCAAATCTGTTTGTACTGCTTCATTTGTAAAATGGGAAATAACTGCACCTACCTCATAATTTGGGGTAGAGTGAAATAACTGACATAGCTCAATCTCTGGCACACTAGAAATACACATTAAACATTAGCAACATTTTTTTCAAAGTTTAACCAGTCTGACAAAATGACATCTCAGAAAAAAAAACAAAAAGTTTCTCCTAACAGCTTCCATCAAAGCTTAAGATTTCTCCAAAAAGTGGGAAATCAAATGTTTCTTATCAACATCCTCACGCAGCCTTTCAGCCTCGAGTAGCAACCACCACACCCTAAATCACTTAAGCAGTGTTTGCGGTCTGCTTCTTGCCCACTCCTGCTTCTTGCCCCCTCCTGCTTCTTGCTTCCTCCCTCAAAGTCAAACACCGTGCTCTAAAGCAAACAGAAACCTGCCCTCGCGGAAATCAGCCAGGACCCTCTTCCTGGAGCCGCTAATTCTCGCGTGGAGGTTTGCATGAATTCCAAGAGATCCGTGAGATCATCGAGCAGAAACCTAAATCTAGGAGGATCATAACAGAACTCCTTCTATCCATTCCAAGACCTTAGTCCCCAAAGTTGTAATTCATGATAGAAAATTCCTTGCATTAAGAATCCAAGTAAGAGGCTCCCCTTAAAAGCCTTTCCCAACAGGAGTTTTTCAAGTCTATTACTCTCAGGGACCATAATCCACCATTCCATCCCGCCCACTTACTGACAGAGCCCAGGATCTCAGTCACTCTTCCTTGGAAGTGAGATGGGTCCGTACTTTGAAGGACCGGGATGCCTTCCGTCCATCCGTGTCACCTCACTTCCCACCTCGCCTGTGCCCTGCCGCTCCGCAGGCCCAGCCTGCTTCCTCACCGCCCGCTCGCTCTACCGAGCCGCTACTCACCGCTTCTTGGGGATGCCCGTCTCTGGCAACGACGGGCTGGTGGTGGGCTCCGCCGCGGCCGCCGACGCGGTTCTTCGCGCTTTGCACTCATTGGTACTCAGAGCTTCCTGGGGCTGGCCCAGCAGATGGCCCGAGAGAACCCGCAGCCTCCGCTCGGCGCGACCTCGGTCTGGGTCGCGATCGTAGTCCGCTGCACAACTGGAGCCCGAGCCTGAGCCTGCGCTCGACCCGCCAGCTGCAGCCGGCGCCTCCGCCATGGTTTCCGCCTAGCGCCGCCGCCGCCCGGGACCGCTGGGCGCGGGTGAAAGGTCACTCAGAGCGGCGCCCGGCGCGACCATTCGCTGCAGCGTATCCCGGCAGCCACTGCGCCGACTGGGCGGCGGGTGCCCTGCGCCTGGAGGTTTACATTCTCAGCTCCCGCCCACTGTGCCCGCCCTCCATTGGCCGTCCAGCCTCGTACCTGCTAAGCAGGTGAGTTGAGCTATAACTGGATTGGCCCATCCCGGGCTGGGCTCGACCAGGAGCCAAACCATAGTACCCCCGCAATCGCAGGAGTGTCCCAGAAAGGTCTTGGGCCTCTTGACGAACTTTGGAAGCTGACGCCTTGGAGCAGCAGGCATGTACCAGTGCTGTTGGACCTGACAGGCTAACCATTGCTTCTTGACCCCGATGAAAGCCTACTGCTCCACCCCTCCCTGCGGGGTCACTAAAGTAATTCCGAACTGATTCGTTGCCTGTAACCGTTAGAGCAAATAGCTAGCTATTTTCGCTTACTTCTTACTTTCGTGCCTGGCACTGCACTTAATGCTAGATAACAAGTAGTAAGCTCCATTTTACAGATAAAAGAAACTGAGGTTTAGTGTCACTAACTTACCCGAGGACATACAGCTAGTAAATGCTAAAGCTGAGTTACAATGTAGATTCCGTTTCCGTTTGTTACTGGAGACTACGCCATTCCTTAGCCTAATGAGGCAACGTTTTGTGTTTTTTCTTTTATTACTGCAGATAAAATTACCCAACAGCTGTTTTTAAAACTCGCTCACTTACAAAACTGACGCATGATTGGTGAAATTAGAGAGATCTTATAGTACAATGCTCCAGACCTCTTTTCAGCTAAGTTAGATATTATCAACTGCCTTGCAGGCCTAACCATCAGAAGTAAAGTTATTTTTCGCGTAATATGCAGTTCAAAAGTAAATGGAGGCATGCCCTGGTGGCCTAACAGATAAGGCCACCAGGCACAGTTCACCTACATCCCAAGACCCCAGTTAGATACCAGGGGCCAGGGAGGATAACCAAGATTAACAAATAAGATAAAGTGTTTCTTCCTCCTCTTCCTACCTGCCTGCCTACCACCTTCGTTCCTACCTGCACCTTTCTTTAAAAAAAAATAATAATAAATCTTGGGAATGGTAGAGAAAAGAGTTGCCATAAAGATTCCAGGTCCAATGAAGTCACCTCCATTATGAATAGTCGCGTCTTTCTAATACAGACTGAGAAAGAGTTGAGCTATCCAGGAATTATTTAACAATTCTGGAAAATATAGGCAATAATGAGGAGGACTTTATCTGTATGCTGATCTCCATGTCTTAAGAGGTAGTTCAGCATTAAATATGCAGAGCTAAATACTAGCTCTAGAATCACTGAGCCCAACTGTTTAGCTGCTACTGCTGTGCTAACCATTGTCCTCTTCCAAGAGGAAGCCACTGGCTATATCCAATGGAAGGAGGGTACTGGTGGAGGGATTAAATTGCTGAGTGTACTAAGGACAAAGTTTCTTCAAGTTTTCCAGCTTCTCACAGCTCTTCTAGTTGTTGCTAGAACAGTGGATAAAATATCCACTGCATGTAAAACTGGTCAATTTCTTGCCAAAATACTGTATCAACAACAGGTGCTTCAAAATCTTCTTGGAATGAAATGGACCTATTAATTTTTTCTTGACTCCCAGGGAGCTCAATTAAATACTACTGGCATGCTTTAAATGTAAAGGTAGTTAAATGATTGTCGGTGTCGTCCAAATTGAGGTATGGACATGCTTCTTGCTAACTTCTAGGGACAAAATTTATGAATTCAACTGTTAAAAAAAATAACAAAAAGCCTTTTCTCCTGGGTGATGAAAAATTTGATGTAAACCCCAAATATGTACTAGTGGAAAATTACTGGTTGTATTTCAAATATGCGTACAGTAATGAAATACATATAGTCAGTAAAAGCATTTGTTGAGACCTATTAGATGCCTAACTCACTTCTACAATGAGATACAAAGTTATTTAAGCCAATGCCTCATCTAAATGGTTTAATCAGACTAATTAGGAGTTAGGATATATATGAGGAACATGCGTGGTACTATTGGGTGTAATATGTGATGTAGTTGACCCTGGTGAAGGATTTCTTACCCTTTTCCTTACAAGAGCAAAGCCCAAGCAGAGTGCCATGAAATTTATGCCAGCTAAAAGAAACACATGTTTCACAAGAAGCATGGTTCATTGAAACGGGTATGATTCCCACAGAAGTAAAACCTCAGTGGATATCACTCAGTAGGGCCCAGTCAACAAATTTGTTCCTTAGTTCTAAGTCCTGGAGCAGTCAGCCTTTGGTAGTGTGCATGTCAGTGGAAAATAGATCACATGTACAGAAACAAGCAATGAACATGACATGTAGAATTTTAAGTAGAGTGGCCTTTATATTTATGATATCACTTCCAATATGAGGCATAAAGATGTCTAAGAAGGCTAGATTAACTGCTAAGATATGTGCTCAACTTTTTTTTTTAATTTCTTTACTTACTGATTTTCGTTACTTGACTTCAAAGCTCCTGAATGATCCCTGAATAAAGGAATTCTTGATGGCTTACAAATTTTCATTATGAAATATAGTCCAGAGAAAAGTGACCAAAGTATAAATTATCACAGATCAAATACCCAAGTAACTTCTATCTAAGTCAAGAAATAGAACAGTTACAGCATCCAAAGTCCCCTGATCCCCTCTCCCAAGCACTTCTCCCTCCCTACCTGCCAAAGGTAACCACTATCTGTTCTGGGATTCTCATTTCCCTGTTTTTCTTTATGATTTTAACAAGTAAGCATGCATCTCTGCCTGTTTGTTTTTGGTTTGGTTTTGTTTTTTTTTGCATTTAAGTAAATGGAAATCATATAGGTTCTTTTGTGTCTGATTTCTTTCATTCAACATTACGTTTATGAGATTCATCCAGACTGTTGCATGTAGTTGTAGTGTATTCATTTTCTTTGCTGTATGGTATTACATTGAATGTATATGCTGGGGTTTATTCTATTCTGTTATAGTACATTGGCGTTGTTTCCTGTTTGAGACTACTGTGGATAAGTTTGCAATGAACATTCTTAACATATGTCTTGAGGTAGGTATTTAGGTGAATTTCTATTGCATGTCCATGTAAGAATAGACTAGCTAGGTCATAATGTATGCACACATGTAATAGATAATGAAATGCCAAACTTTTCCAGAGGGACTATACAAAATCTATCCCAGCAGCATGAGAATTCCAATTACTCTAACGTGTATCATTGCCAATCTAGTTAGTTTTATCTATTATACATCATTATCTTTTTGTGGTTTTAATTTGCATTTCCCTGGTTACTAATGAGATTCAGTACCTTTTCTGCACAATTGTTGGCCCCTTGGATATCATCATTTGTAATGTATAATGAAGATAAATCCCCATATTACTTTATAGAAGACTTGTTGTTTTTCCTTTTGAATTAACACAGTTTACCTGGAATTGATTTTTGTTTATGGTGTAGAGATCAGGTTTCTCTTTTGTTTTGTTTTCCATATGGATATCCAATTGTCTCATCACCAGGTTTGAAAAGATCTCTTTTTACATTGCCAGCTTTGTCATAAATCAAGTGTCCATATAGCACTGGTCTGTTTTTGAGCTCTCTATTCAATTCCATTGGTTTATTTACCTTATTCCAATGTTGCCATCTTAACTATTATATAATATATATATATACATATACATATATATGCATCTATATTCTTTTGGATCTTCTGCATACAATTTTACAACATGTGACTAATAACCATTGATATCTTTGTTTCCAAATCTTATGCTTTATGCTTCTTTTCATTACCTTACCTAGTTGACTAGTCAGTGTTGCATAAAAGTTGTGATAGTGCCACCCTTACCTTTCATCATTTCAGTTTGAAGTGAGTTGTTGTTTGTTCATTTTAATAAATCCTTTAGCAGGGTAGGGAACTCCCCTTCTAATTTGTTGAGAGTGTTTATCATGAATGAAAATTGAGTTTTGCCAGCTGTTTTTTCTGCAGCTGCATGATTTTACTCTTTTACTTGGATTGGTTTTCTACTATTCAGCCAACCTTGGAATGCTGGCATAAAAATTAACCAAGTTATGATGAATTTTGCCTTCTCATATTTTATTGAATACACCTTATTTTAAAAAATTTAAGATTTTGTATCTGTGTTTATAAGGAAGGCTGGTCTGTTAGTTTCCTTTTTCTAGTAGGAACATGTCAGATTTTGCAGGATTCCTGAAACAAGCTAGTGAATAGTACTTTGTTTTCTAGTCTCAGGAAAAGTTTGCAAGATTGAGCATTATTTCCTCCTTAAATAGTTGCTAAAATTAACCAAAGAATTTGAACCTAGAGTTTTATCTATGGGAAGGTTTTTATTTACAGTTTAAATAGTTTAATGCTATTCAGATTTTCAATTTCTTCTTATTGCAGTTTTTAACAGTTTTTCTAGCAAATGCCCATTTCATTGACATTTTTTAATATATTGACATAAATTTTTTCATAGTATTTTCTATTATAGTTTTAATATCTTTAGTAAGGTATATGTCATTTTTATTCCCAACACTGGTTATTTTGCTCTTTTTTAATCAGGTTGCCAGGCACTTATCAAATTTCTTTCTTTTTAAAGCATCAACTTTTTTTTTAAAGCAAAGCTGCAGGCAGGAATGAAGGTGAGCAGAGACAGACAGGCAGGAAGAGAGAGGAGGAAGAAGCATTTTATTTTATTTACTTATGCCTCTTGGTTTTCACCTCGAGCTCAGGTCTTGATTCGGGTCACAGGGATATTTGACCTGTGCTCTAGGCTAAAGGCAGTTGACCAAACCGCTACTCCAAAAGGCTATGTCTAAAGCACCAACTTTTGGTTATTGATCCTGTTATAGATATACTTTCTTTTTTGTTAATTCCTGCTAATCAGTGTTGCTTTCTAGCTTCTACCTTTTTTTTTTTTTTTAATTTATTGAAATGAAAGCTTAGCTCAATGATTTCTCAATTTTTGTGAATTTGCTGATATGTGTATTTAGGGCTATATATTTCTTTCTAAGCAATTTACTTCATTTCCTTTTGATAATAATATTTTTATTATTAGAAAGTTCCAAATAGTTTCTATTTGTATTTGAAAAGTATAAGTATTCTAAGCACACCCTGTTGGTTTAATAGTTAAGTCTATCAGACACAGTCCACATACACCCAGAGACCTGGGTTCATGACTGCCAGGCCAGAGGGAACAACCAAGATGATGAACAACTAAATAAATAAAAATGAAATGCTTCTTTCTCCTCTCTCTTCCTGTCTATCTCTGTTTGCCTTCATTCCTGCTTGCATCTTCCCTTAAAAATAAAATAAAATAAAATAAATATTTTCACTTATCTGTGTTAGAATAGTCCCCAGTGCAAATCTGACCTAATCGTTGTGCTGTTCAGATGTTTTATATCCTAGGTGATATTTAACCTCCCTATTAGTTTTTGAATCATGTTAAAATTCCCACTATAATCATGAATTTATCTATTTTTCTTTGTACTATGAATTTTACTTTCTGTACTTTTAACCTATATATTAGACACGTCAAAATGATATTTTCCTGATAAAATGAGCCTTTTATAATGATCAGACATCCTCTTTCAAATAATGATTTTTGTCTTAAATTTTAGCTACAGCAGCTTGTATGTATGAATCGTGGTATATGTTTATGGGCTTATTTTAGAACTTTTGATCTTTCTATATTCATGTGTCTCTTATAAATAGCATTTAGGTATTTACTTTTAAGCAATCAGGGCATAAAATCTTGACTCATTTAGCCCATTTAAATGTAATTGATTTACTGATGTATTTGTTATAATGACTAAGAGCACAACCTCATTGTCACAGACTCAGGTTCGAATATTGACTCTACCACTGACCAGATATGTTGTCTTGAGTTTGTCACATTAATATCTCTGGGCTTGACTCCTTATCTATTAAGCTGGTATATGAATGACTACTTCTCAGGGGTATTAAAGGATTAACGAGCAAAATATAGTGAATTCTAAATGCTGTTAAGGAAGTAAGAGTGAGGCTGATATAAGGAAAATAACCTTTCTGGAAAAGATAATCCCAATTAGAGGGGAAAGAAATGTTACATGGATAATGTGAGACCAAATAATGAGAGCACTGAAAACAGCAGAAGACTGAAAACTTGATCTAATAGTAGCTATTATAAGTTGTTTAGCAGGAGATTAGCATGACAAATGTGGAAAGAACATTACCTTGCAATTCATTCTCAATTAGAAGTAACCTTTGGCAATTGTGTAAAGAAGCTGTACCTGTCAATGAAGACCTAAGGAACACCTCTGTTTTGAATGATAGGAAAGAACTGAACTGTGATTAACTGCTGCAGTAAAGGGCTCTGAGTTAGTTCAAGATGTGAAGAACTTGAATGTGAAAATAATTACTGGTGGATCCACCGAGTTCTGTTACAATACTGTTCTGTTTCAGGATGGCATCATCACACTATCACACGAATGTAAAGAGAAACTGATTTAATTAGCCAAATCACTGAGGTAAAATTGAAAGTACATTGTGCTCTGCTAATAACTTGTTGTGGAATCTAAAATTATTTCTTGCTTTCTTATTTGAGGTAGGAATAATTTCTGACCTACCTAATGCTCAGAATTACTATAAAATAATAAATGTGCAAGTATTTTGAAAACCAAAGCAAAGTCACTTTAAAATTATTTTTAAAAAGTTACTTTTTTTAGGCATCCTTGTGGCTCAGCAGTTAAGTTCATGACTTCAGATGGCATAGTCCAAGCACCCTGAACAGTGAAGAGGGTGCCGGGAGCAGGGCAGATAGCAACCAACATAAACAATTAAACAAATGGATAGATGCTGCTTCTCTGCCTGCCTGCCTGCCTCCTTGCCTACTTGCCTTCATTCCTGCCCTCTTCCTTCCTCTAAATAAATCTTTTTAAAAAATTTACACTCCAAAACATATGAAATCAAGATTTGGTGCACCCTGGCGATTCAGGTGTTAAGCCAGTGGCTATTGAGAAGTCCACCCGCATAGCCCAAGGACCCTGATTGGGGAACAGCTGAATAAAAATAAAAGGCTTCTTCCTCTCTCTTCCTTCCTACTTTCTGCCTGCCTGCCTTCATTCCTGCCTGTCTGCCTTCCTCTTTAAAAAAAAAAAATTAAGTAAGTTTGATATCTATGAATTAATGTTTTAAAGAAGTAAACTTTTTAAGTTTTTAAGTAAACGAACATTTTAGTCTCTCGAATTCCTTTATAACCTTAAAGCTTAAGACCCTCAAGCAGCTTTTTCCTGTTTATATCTATCTACACCATATTAGAAACTAAAATTCAAAAGTATTTAAAATATATCTCAATTTATTTTATGATAGTACTATAAACCAATATGTATTGATAGAATATATTTAACTAAAAATAACTATTTCCTTGGAAAACTACATGAGAAGAATGGCATCCCCTTACATTTTTGCAAGTCTCTTTATGGTTTAATAGAAGACATCTGGATTCTTACATCTGTGTCTGAATTCAATCTATTGTGATATCATATGCCCGTCTGTGTGTTGTGGCCAACAGCAATCAAGCACCCACTAGCAAGAGATATTCCCAAAGCAACTCTTCTCTGTACAAATTCAGGTATGATGAGATTAGTTTTCTTCCCATTAATCAATGTCTCCAGATCTAAAGAGGTGCACTAAACGCCTTCAGAGTCCCAAAGGTAAACAAGTCTCAGGCTACTGTGGCAGAAGTTAGTGGTTTCCAGGGCCCCATGGCTATGGCTAGATATGTCTTTGGCTGCTTCAAGATGTAGATTATTTACGAATCCCTACTCCATATTCAGGAAAACTTACCGAGGAAGTCCTTTGCCTGCTTTAACGCTCCGCCTCCCACCCCAGTAACCAGAAGGCTACTCAGCATTTCCCTTTATTTTCTTTCTTGAAAAGGGAAGCTAACTTTATACCCCACTGTCTTAGGTTATGCTCTAAAAAGCTACTGTGAGTGTATTAGGGGTACCCACTTTTACACTTTTACAGTTAAAGACATTTTCTCTCTTACTGAATCATAGTACTACCTGTTAATACCAGCAATCACATTTCCTTCAAACTGGAAGAGGTATGGGAGCTCCTTTGAATCAGATGTTTAAAATGACTTATTAGGTGCACCTCTATAGTCCAGGGGCTGAGGTGCAGGCCATATAAAGCCCAAAGACTCAGATTCAAGACCCAGGACCAAAAGAAGGGAAAAATAAATGTTTAATTTACTAATCATTCTTATTATGTTTTTTTGAAATCTGCTTTTTTTAAATGTTGGCATATTAAATGACTATTTTCAAGCAAAGCTAATGGCAATTTTTTCATGCTGTTCTTGAATTTTTCCCCTCATTTTCTGACATTTCCCCCTTCCTATTTTTTCTTTTTTTTTTGTTTTCAGATCTATCATTACTCTTTTTCTGGTTTTTTCATCTTGGGTCAGTAGAATGCAGGGAAGAGAGAAGTAAGAAAACAAAGAATTCTGAGTCGGTTAAATGAGCAATAAAATTTTCATGAACCAAGAGACAGCCATGGGAAGATATCCAAAACCCAGATGTCCTCAAGGGAGAAGCCGAAGTGGGAATATACCCCACAGGAGAGCTCTACATAGAACCACTGGCAGCCAAACTGCAAGGAGACAGGAATGTGATATTGATGATTAATAGGCCAATTCTAGGGGTCTGTCATTAAATATGCTCTTGAAGGACCTTGTCGGACCCTCTGATTATCACCCTCAAGAAGATACCCTTAATCCAGCCTGTTTCAAGCTTGTGTACACAATAGAGGTGTGTTTGAAAGCATTAGAAATTTTTTCATTTCTGTTTTGAAGGCAATCAGATAGGAACTATGAGCACATTCATTTCTAGTTTTCTTTTTTAATTTTGAAAGTGAGTCTAAAAAGGAAATGCCAAAGTTACTGGGGAAGAGCAGAGTTGAAATTCACATAACAAGTTTTAATTATAATCAGTTCTGAAACTTTATGAGTTTCCATATGACCCATTAATTGGTTTAAACTATTCAGCTAATCAGAGTTCAAGTTGGAAGAGGTTGCTTGTATAGAATAGGTCATAGGATGAGCCTCTGGAGAGCAGGCAGGAGGTTGGGAGAGGGGTGACCACGACGATACCTCTTACAGAGAAGCAGTGCAACCAGCTGGAAAAATATGACACCAGATGCAATAATAATCATGAAGAGAATCGAGGGGTTCTGCAAAAGGGAGGGGAAGATATATGAGTAAATAAATCACTTTGTATGCGAGTTCTGGGTGGTACTTAAAAATATTAAAGGTCAGGAAGATGAGTTTCCAGTGGCTACCCACTGATCCGCCCTTGGCACCTTCCTAACATGCACATTTGTAGTCATAGAAAGCACCATCCTAAATTCTAATCATATAATTTCTGAAGACTATTTCAAGGAGTTTGTTTATGATAACTAATCTACAGAGCTTCCAGTTTTCTAGCAGTTCTCAGAATGTCAGGGGAAAAAAATTGCAAAAACTCAGAATCGAGTATGTGAATACGTAAAATCCCTATAAAAATGTGTGAAAATTCAGTTTTCTCTTATAAGAAATCATAAAATAGAGGTTGACTGTTAATGCAACTTACCTAACATAAAAACATTTCAGCTAAATCATATTTCCTTAAAACCAGTTGATGAGAACAGCAGGTAAACACCTGCTCCCCAGCTTTGAAATTAGATTAGTAAAGTCACCTTGTTTTATGGAAGACTATGATGTTTTGGCTTTGTATTCATATAAATTAATGCAAGTGGCAAGTAGGGGAGGCAGCACAAGGACTGAGACTAGATTGGATAAAATTAGCCATGTTAATGACAGCTGAGTGGTGGCTACAGGGGATTCACATACTTTCTACTTTATGTTTAAAATTTTCCATAACAAGTGCAGTTCACATATGTCCCAAGGTCCCAGGTTCACATCCCAGCATCAGCGGGAATAACAACAAGATGAACAACTAAATACAAATAAATAAAAATCCTTTTTCCTTCTCTTTTCCTGCTTGTCTCTCTACTCACCTTGAATCCTGCCTGCCCCTTTGCTCTAAAAAAAAAAAAAAATTGTTTCCTGGAACAGCCTGGTGGCCTAGCAGTTTAATCCACCAGAGACATATGTAGTCCACATGCATCCTAAGTCTGCTGGTTTAAGACCTGGAGCTGGGGAAAACAACCAAGGTGAGCAACTGAACAAAATAAAGGGTTTCTTCCTCCTCTCCCTGCCTGCCTGCCTACTGGTACCTTTATAGGAATAAAGGTAACTTTCCTTTAAAAATTTTTTGTGTAGTTGTGTTTAAGAATTACACTTAAATTTTAACTTTATCTTTTTTTATTACCATTTCAAAAATAATCAACAGATTATTTTTAAAAATCTAAGAAGTATAAAGAAGGAAAAAAAAATCTTAATGCATGACCTTTTCCAACACTCAAATATCAAATATGCTAATACTGTCACTCCATAAATGTAAATTTTTGCTGATCTTACTAGTATCAACTAGTCCTTAACTTAATGCCATGATTTATTCAGTATTGACTAAAACTGATATTATCCCATGTTTTCAAAAGTGATGGTTGATAAAATATGGTTGATGAAATACCTAGTTTTATTTAATCACCTAGCAGTTGTGATCATTACAAGGTCAGTTCTGGTGGTGAACCAATGTAAATAAACATACCATACAGTAATATATTTGTCCTCCACAACTTGAATGACCTTTGTCCGGGAACCAAGACATTATCAGATCAATTATTACTTCAATAGCTTTGTGAAGCATCTTGAAAAAGCACTGGTGAGCAGTTAACCATCACCTGCAGAAGCAGCAAGAGAGGAAATTTCTTCAACTTAGCATAAATCTAATAGTTCATATTTCAATAAGATGCAGTATATAGTTATCTACAGCTGGTCAATGAATTTAGCAACTTCAAAACATTTATTTTCTCACATTATTTCTGGGGGTCAGGAACCCTGGAATGGCTTGAATAAGTGGTTCTGACTCAGGATCTCTTAAGAAGTTGTAATTGAGCTAATAGCCAGAACTGCCATCATTTTAAGACTTAACTGGAGCTAGAGAATTCACTTCCAAGGGCACTCACGAGATTTTTAGCCCACCTCAGTTCCTTATTACAAGGGTCTCTCCAAAGGCTGTTTGACTGTTCTCATAACATGACAGCTAGTTTTGCAGAATAAGTGATAGACAGGAAGTAAGAGAGATAAAGAAAGAAAAAAGCAAGCTAATGAGAGACTGTCCGAGATAGAAGTTACGCTCTCTTGTAACCTAGTCTTTGAAATAACACATCATCATTTCTGCTTTATTTTGTTGGCCAGACAGACCAACCCTAGAACATTCTGGGAAGGGAAATACCAGGATGAAAATACCATGAGGCAGGGTTCACTGGAGATCACTTTGGAGGACAGAAGAATAGAAATCAATATTAGAGATAAGATAAACAAAAATGGATTTGCAAGGATTATCCTGAAGTATAGCTGGACCCTAATCCATCTAAAATGCTCTTGCTATTAAAGTAAAGGGGGAGCCAAACAGTACCATTCCAGAATTTTAGAATTTCTGAATACTTTAATGCTGTTAATCTCTGCATAAAAACAGTACGCCTATCAAGCACTCAAGGCAGGAAATTGCTGAGATTATCTACATTCAAAGTTGAAGAGAACCGCAACAGCAACTGCTGCTAAAGTATGTTTTATTCACACCATCCCAAAATGGGGTCAGCCATACATCTGCCAAACCTAGTCCCTGGTTTCTAATCCTTTTCCTGATGTACTTGGCATAAATGTTCTAGCCTGGCTTTTTTGTGATTTGTAATCTTAATCATTCCAATCAAAGAATCATGGTAGAAGACGAAGAAAATAAGACATGTGATTCCTGCCTTTAACAAACTCAAAGTCTCAACCAATGAAGAAAATAATCCCCCATGCCCACAATTAGAGGCCTTGGTAAAAACATGAGAAAATTACACGAATCTTAGTTTATACATACCAAATTTAAAGTTATGATTCAATCTTTTTCTGTATTTCTCTCAACATTTAAATGTTGATTCCTAAGTATTTTAGGGTTTTCTACCATACTTTCAGAAGGTAAGTGATCATTGCAAATAATTCAACCCAGTAACTCAAAGTAACTGACGTTCGTAAACCACTGAAATAGTAGATCAATTTCACATTTCATCCAGAGAATCATATTTTTTCATCTGTGATATTTATTAGATTATAATAAAACGTGATCTACTGGTAAACAGATATTTTCTCATCAAAATTAGAGACATATCCAAGTGTAAAAAGAAGCTGAGCTGGACATGAAAACACCTTGTCTTACTAGCAGCTTCATACTAGTGTTTAGTGGTTATAGTACATCTAGAAATAACTTGCATTGCCTAAATCATGTGTCTAGAGTGAATATTATATAATATACATGGCAGTTCTGTTTTAATGTAATTGAAAAAAGATTCAAATACTTAAAAAAACAGCAACTAATTAACAGACTCAAAAGTAGCTCTAAAACTGGTAAACTGCAAACTAAAAAATAATTATTTAGGTATAATAGAAGGGGAAGAGAATATGAGTGACATCTTTTGACTTTTTTAGTAGCTATCATGAAATAGTCTTATAATAATTTTACTCACTGGTAAAAGAGAGATTTAATCATCTTTACAATCAACTGAATAATAAATTGCCTCTCTTTAATGGAAAGAGTTTGATGCATATGACCACTTATTCTGAGTCTAATAATCACTATTAATCATTATTTCCCAATCCAATAGCACTCTTAATAGCCTACAGTTATGAGGTGCAGATTTCCTTCTGAGCCCTCTTGTGATATTATCAGAACAGGTAGAATTATATTGTCTATACAGTTAAATGAGGGGGATTTTCTTTTTAGGTTCACTTTAGCAGACACTGTTTTCCAGGGAAGAGCAATGTTGTTGATCATAGCAGTAGATCTAATTCCTTTCTTCTTTGTTTAGTTTTTAAGAACTCCCACAGGTTAACTTGATTTTAACCATAGATAGAAGTTTATTCTGTATGGTTTGTCTATATATAGTAGGGAGCGACAAGAGTAGTTTAGGACATAAATCTTGTTTTATACGAACAAGTAAAAGAATTCTAAGATAATCTAGGTAATATCTCATGAAAGAATACATGATTAATGCCAGATTCCATCTCAAAGGCAAGTTTTGATAGACCAGAAATAAAGATACCATAAGAACACCAGGCATCTAAAAGAGGGTTCAGAGGTCAGGCAGAATGTACCTACATCCAAGTTTAGTCATCTGTCCTTTCTAAATTCTACCTAAGGACAGATCTCCCCCAATGATTTCCATAGGAATTAAAAAAAATATTCCTTCATCCTGTGACTTCAGAATATTATCAACTCAATAACACTTTTTCTTATTTTTTCATTTAAAACTAATTTCACAGTTACTCTGGAATTTCAGGGAATTATCCCTCCTGATACCAACACAAGAGTCCTTGAGGTTAAATTACCTAAGAGTAGAATGAAGGATGGTCTTCATTTTACAAGAACAAGCTAAGAAATGAGAAGCAATCTAAAATAAATATAAGGATGAACAGAAAATCATTCTTCAATTATATATGTTAAAGGGGAAGAGAAGACACATGCTCCCAAACAGGGAAGAAAAATTACTACAATTGACCATATAAAGATAATTGTTTTTCCTTAAAAATATGTTTTAATATTAATTTATTGAAAGGAAAGGTGCAGGCAGGAATGGAGTGAGTAGGTAGACAGGCAGGAAGAGAGAGGAGGAAGAAGCATTTTAATTTATTTCCATTTTAGTTATTTAGTGAAAATCGGTTGCTTTGCCCCCAGACCCAGGACTCAAACCCAGGGGTGTGTGGCCTGTGCCTTTCGGAAGTGATTGACCCAACAGCTCCTCCAGCAGGGTGTGCCAGATGTGGTTATTTTATCCCCAAATTTTATCAAATAATTAGCTGAAAACAAGAGTTGGCTTTAATGAAATACAATAAAAAGACAGAAACATTGGGTCAAAGATGGAAATGGTTGATATATTTTTAATTGCTGAATGTATTTAGCATGAAGGTCTGATAGTATATACCTCAGAGTACTAGAGAGGGGAATAAGTCTCAGGCTTTTATAGAAATAACTCAAAACTGTAAGTCAGAAAACTTCAATAGAAGTTCTGATGGTACCATTTCAAAAGTATATGACCTTGCACACCTAAAACTTATATTGTAAATCAATATAAACTGATTGATAAAATTATTACTTAATTGTATTAATATGCAAAAAAAATGTATGACCTTAGTCAAACTGTTGCTTCTTTTCTTTATTTCCTTACCTTGCACACTTTATCTTTTGGGTGATCTTAACCCTTCTTTGTTCACCTGTTGAAATATTGTTAGGGTCAAATGAAATAATGCATATAAAAGAACTATTCAAAGTTAGGAGTCCTGTAAAAAAAATCAATATTCCTAAATATATATAGTAATTTTTCATTCTACTTTATATTTTAGAAGATAAACAAAATTTCCCTAAAAGTAGCCAAAGACTAAATGCAACAACTAAGTGTGAGAGAGAAGGGAAAAGACAACCCTAACTTAATTTTGTTTTGATGTACATACAAATTCTAAAAAAAATCAATAAAATAATAATTCATCTGTCAGGACAGTACTTTTTTTTTTTTTTTTTTTAAAGAAAATATGCATGCAGGCATGAAAGCAAGCAGCCAGGGAGGAAGAGAGAGGAGGAAGAAGCATTTTTTTTTTTTTTTTAGTTGTTCATCTTGGTTATTCCTCCTACTACCACTCTGGTCCCCTGGTCCTGGGATGCAAACCCAGGTCTCTGGGATGTATGTGGACCACAGTGATGGACATTAAACTTAATCACTAAAGTACCAATTCCTTTTTTTTTTTTTTTTAAGAAGAGCTACAGGCAGGAATAAAGGCAAGTAGGCAGGAAGGCAGAAAGAGAGAGAAGGAAGAAGCATTTTATTTTATTCTGTTTTATTTAGTTGTTCATATTGGATGTTTCCCCCGAACCCGGGATGCAAACCCAGGCCTTTGGGCTATACATGGACTGTGTTAGACCAAGAAAGTTTAATGCACACACAGACACATGTATACATATAAATTCAATGTATCTGAAGCTATACTGGAGAATGATCAAGGTTTGTGACCTTGCTAATTCTCTGGATGAAGAACAAGAACTCAAGAAAACATGGAGATATGGAACAAATTGTAGTGTAGAAGGAGCAAGGGATCTAGTACCTCTTAGGATGAAGAGAAGGGTACAGATTTAGAGAAAATATGAAAAAGGAAAGAAAGAAATGAGCAATATCTCAGCACATGGAGAAAGCACGATCCCTTCAAATGCATTTCTATGTTTTTTAGTTGAGAAGAGAATAAAGAGCTTTCGTGGGAGAGTTGTACATGGAGATGAGAAGATGAGTAGCTCTGTCTTTAATATTTAACTTTAATTGACAACAGTTCTATAGATAGAATTGGTTTGAAAATGAACAGATAAAGTGTCATGTTTGTATAAAATGGATAGATTTTCTCCTGCCCTAAATTCCAGGAATAATCTTCATTATCCTCTTTCAACTTTTTTTATCTAGAAAAAGAATAATCTTTGTGCATTTATCCACTTTTAAAGAAAGTGACCTTCTAGGACTGCATTTTTGGCATGTTCTGAGTGGGTGTAAGCATCCTGGGGGTGTTCAGCAAATGAGGATAAAAAAATTTAGATGAAGAGCAAAAAAATCAGATAGTTACTATGATCCAATTTAGGATTTTTAATGCCCAAGTTTCCAGTAAAGCCACATCTTACTTGCATCACTTTTAAACTGTATCTGAGTTTCTTTTTAAGCATAGCAATTTGCTTTCCTTAAAGTAATTTACTCAAATTGTCCTGTTAAGTATTGAATTGCAATGTCAGCCAGTCTCCCTGAATTACAAAATTAGTGATGTTTAATGCAGATACAGATGTCAAATATTTTGACGACTTGTACAATCAAAGACATGTTTTTGCTTGGTTGGGAAACAAGAAAACTTGCCACAAATAGCAGGATTAGGAAATCACAAAATGAGTTACCATTCATTCATGTGAAGTCATGAACTCTTACTCTGTTTTCATGGTTTGTCATGCCTAACATTTTTAGCAAGTCTGGACTGAAACTTACACAAGTTATTGTCATTATTATCTACAGACTTTATCAAGTGAATGACATCCTCTCATTTGTTGGATATACTTTTTAAATTTACAATCAAAATCTCTGTATAGTCTATAACATAGTAACTATAAATAGTTATTTTTGCTTTCTCAAAATGTTCTGGATTTGTAATTTAGAAGAGTTTGAATTGGCTGTACCTACAATAATAATTTCTCCATATCCACTGGTCCTGCCACTGCTTTTCCTGTCTCAGATAGAAACTTGACAGCTTTCCTTGACTTATCTATTGTCCTTCCACTTCTTTTCCAAACATCACCAAGTTACACCAGAAAAGGAATCACCTTTTCCTTTTCCATTATCCCCACCACCTTAACCTATGCCATGTTACATCTCCTTGCCCTTGGCCAGTCGATAACATTCTCTGGGCTCCCTCTTTTCAATTACTCTTACATGCATTCCTGAATAATATTCTTACTGAAGTACCATTTATAATACCCATTAGAAAATCTGACTACTTCAGACATTGATGATCTCTACAAACTCACAGTACTCATATTACTTATAGTTGGGCCCCTAGAGTTTAACATGTAAGTATACTCACATAGTTCCATTTGAATTTATTTTGTCTTCCTTGAGGAAAGAGAATATGCCTCATACTTCTACTACTATTTCAGCTAGTATGGCTCCTAACACAAGACTTGTTCAAGACCACACTTACAGTCAAGTCTTGCCCAATTTATACTATTTTAAATTGTACCATAGAATATTCTGTCAGATGTTGTCAAGCAAATTCTGTATACTATACTTTATGTAATGGATACAAAGAGATGTAAGCCTTGCCTTAAGAAGTTTGTTGGAGGGTTAGATAAAGACACTGGTGAGAATTAGAGTATACTCAGGTCCTAGAGTTGCCCAGAGGAGACATAACTAAATCAGATTGAATCATCAGTGTTGAAACTTTCTGGGTGGATGGTGGCCACTAAGGAACTGACAGAGAAGCTATATCGTAGGTACAGGTAATTCAAACTCTTCTAAATTACAAATCCAGAACATTTGAGAACGTAAAAATAATTACTATGTTATAGTTTCTGTGTTATAGACTATACAGAGACTTTGATTGTAAATTTAAAGAGTTGGGACCAAGGATGAGGAGATTATCAACATTTAATGTAAAGTGGAAAATGAGTGTCCCAAAGGGAGAATAAGATGGACTGGCCAGAGAGGTAGAAAGAAATTCTGAGCAAGATGGAAAAGATAGGAGCAGAAGGAAAAGAGAGAAATTGAAGGTTAGGTCAATCAGAAACACCAGAACCCCAGATAAAGATATTAGCTTCCCCTGGATTTAGCAGTCAAGAGGTTATTAGAAATATTGGCAAGAGTATTATAAATGTAATATCGAAAGGAAAGGGGATTGCAGTATATTGATACCCTGAAGATGTAGAGAAAGAGTAAATTAGCCTTTTGAAATATTTGGCTCTGAAAGGAATGATAAGGGAAGAGAGAAAGAGAGATGAGACATTGAAAGAGGATTATATTATGAATAGGAGGGTTAGTTCTGGAGGCTGGTACAGCTCCCCACAGTTCAACTGGGTGCAATCACTGTTTCTTTTATTTTTTATTTTTTTTTCCTTTATTTCTTGTCAAGTAGTGCTGAAAGTAAACAACAGTATTTTTTCTTGTGCTAAACAAAGAGTGTATAGCATTAAAGAAAATATACTAGGAAGAAGTCAACAAAATATAAGCACATCTCTCAGCCAATATATGAGCTTTAGAAAGTTAGCTAAATATGAGAGCACTCAGTACAGAAATGATGTCACAAAAAAGAGACCAATTATATGGTGAAGGATAGAACTGAACTGTTAGTGATGTTTAATGCAGATACAGATGTCAGCTTATAATGATGCATGCCTTTAACCTACATAATGTTATAACGAAGGTTACTTCAATAAAAAATTATAAATAAATAAATAAATGAAACTAGAATAAAAAATGCCTTCTCTTCACATGGAGGCACTGAGAACCAAACCAGATAAATATTAGATGGGAACATTCTTTAATAAGATGGTTTTTATGACATAAAATTTAGGTATTGTTAAAGTTATTTTAGTAATTGTAGTAATAATT
Organism: Solenodon paradoxus; assembly: GCA_004363575.1. Lineage (NCBI taxonomy): Eukaryota > Metazoa > Chordata > Mammalia > Eulipotyphla > Solenodontidae > Solenodon > Solenodon paradoxus. Next base: position 1,020,478 of record RJWH01000194.1, on the reverse strand, counting down.
TTTACTATTAATAACAGTAGTAAATATTAGAAGTTTACATTTCCTCTCTTTTTAATGAAACTCAGAGTTTGAGGATTTCATAGACTTTTTTTTGTTGTAGATACTGAAAAAATGTTAAAATATACCTAGGCTGACCCATACAGGAGCAAGACCCATTTCTGTCTTCTTTCTCTTCCCCTCCCGCTCCTAGTCCCCCTCTCCCTCTCCCTCCCCCCCATCCGCTCCCCCTTCCCCACTCTTTCACACACACACACACACACACACACACACACACACACACACACACACACACATTCATTAATAGGTTTAGTGGTAGGTTATTTTCAAGGAAAGTTGTAGGCTGGAATGAAGGTGAACAGAGGTAGGCAGGCAGGAAGAGAAAGAAGGAGGAAGCATTTTATTTTGTTTTGTTTTATTTAGTTGTTCATCTTGGTTGTTCCCACAGGCCCCAGATACAAGCCTAAGACCTTGGGATGCATGTGGCCTGTACCCAATCACTGCTCCATCAGGGTGCACCTATTTTTTTTTTTTTCTGATGTAGAAAAAGCTTAGGATTAGACTCCTCTGTGTGTTATGGAAGAAGGTTTTAACTACAATATTAAAGATGTTAAATTAATGACCTTTTAAAGAGTCTTCCTTGAGATTAATAGTTTATGCTTTATTGTTGTCCTGAATTAAGTAGACAAGTAAAGGAGTTTTGTGGGTTTTTTTTCATTGAAAAATAAACTATATGCTATCTGTGCATGGAAATACACAATATATGCTTCACATATATTGTGTATTTATATGTGCAATATATATGACATGTACAAATCTGAAACTCAATGGATTAGATTAGTGAGAATGAAGCAAGGCTTCATATCTATAGAGAGCCAAGACACCTGCCCGAAAATTAAAGAGAGTGAGCTGGTTTCAGCTGAAAGACCAGCAGTCTTTTCCAACAACAGTCTGCTCATTCAGGTGAAAATATGCGAAATGGGGTGGCACAAATGAGTGTCCTTCCTGACTGTCCCAAATATCTGTAAGATAATTAATGTGCCCTTCACAATACTTAATAGAACCCACTGTTGTACTCTATATAAATGAAGGCAGGATTCTTTCAAATAGTAAACATAGAAGAATATATGTATGTATATATGTATGTATGTATGTATGTATGTATGTATGTATGCATGTGTTATTTTCATATAAAGTAATTCATGAGAAAATATTAATTTTAGAAGTGAATGTCCATTATAGAAAAATTATAACATAAAAAAGAACAAAAGTAAAAAGTTTCTGATTTTACCACCCAGAGAGATGTGCTTATGTTTTGTTGTATTTATTCCTAGTATTTTTTCTTTAATGCTGTACTCTCTTTATTTAGCACAGGAAAAATACTGTTGTTTACTTTCAGCACTACTGGATAAGAAATGAAGGCAAAAAATCAAAAATAAAAGAAACAGTGATTGCACCCAGTTGAACTGTGGAGAGCTGTACCAGTCTCCAGAATTAAGTATTAGAATAAAGAAAGCAGTTGTGAGAAATGAGCAGAACAGAGGGAAAAGAGAAGATTCTGTCCTAGTCCTGTGTTACTGTTACCTCACTCTAGACCTTAGGAAAATAAATGCCCTTTTCTAGACTTTATTTTCTTCATCTTTAAAACAGGTACTGCAGCTCAGCTGACCCATCAACATTAGCAGGGGTTTTATGCTGTACTAGAGACTAGAGGTGATAGGCAGGAAGCTTGTACTATAGTCTAGTGGGTTTTGAAACTTAGAAATAAAATGGAGTGATACACCTGACATTTGTAAAAAGATAATTTGCAAATTCTTGGAGAAGGGCAAACAAGATGCTACTCTAAATTCCTCAGGCTCTGAGAGTCTGTAATATAGTGTCACCAAAAGTCAAGTACATCTTTAAGATACCACCCTAAAGCAGAATTGCCCATTCTCAGGTGGAGAGTAATCCGTAGATTCGCTGAGGGTCTAGGAGAAACCCAGTTTCAAAGCAAATAATAGCCAGAGCTGAATATTGTCGATTTAATTGTCATTGTATATTCTCTAGATACCAAAGGAACAAAATTGGACAACAAAAATTTATCCTTCCTCAAAACCTTTCTCCTTGTGATTCTTCTCTCCATCACTTCTACCTTTATCTAGGAAGTCTGCAACTTTCAATTTTCTCTTCCGTGTCCTATGAAAAATATTTTGGAAAGCAGTAGAACTGAGTCTTTTATAGCTTAATATGCTTCTCCCATGGATATTGCTACTAAATTTTTTGTGTCTGGCATACCCTAAAGGCCACAGCCTCCAAATGGTGCCATCCACAGACATCCCAAGGACCTGGGTTCAGGACACGGAGCCAGCAGGGAGCAGCCAAGATGAACAACTAAATAAAATTCTTCTTCCTCCTCTCTCTTCCTGCCTGCCTGCTTGCTTGCCTACTCACCTTCAGTCCTGCCTGCACCTTTCCTTTAAGAAATAAAAGTAGTCGGTGGAGTAGGGGTTGGGCTCAGTCCATGTACATCCCAAGGTCCTGGGTTTGCATCCCAGGAGAGGTGGGAATAACCAAAATGAAGAACTAAATAAAATAAATAAAATGCTTCTTCCTCCTTTGTCTTCTAACCTGCCTCTGCTTGCCTTTATTCCTGCCTGTACCTTTCCTTTAAGAAGAAAGAAAGAAAAAAAATTTTTTTTGCATCTAATTGTTTACTAAAAAGATTTTCTCCCTGTTGAAGGAATTTCATTTATCAATGAATAGGTGGCAAAGGTATATTTAGAGGCAAGACAAAAGGACCTTCAGTTCCCTGAATTCATACCACACATAGGGAGTTTTATCCAGGAGTCTTTGAAATTCTGGAACAATGTGTCTCTAACATGGGTTGTTCCACAAATATCGTTAATAAGAACCTCTTCTTCCCCCACTTGAACCTATATTTGAACATAGTCTTAACTTTTGAACAACCCACAAACTATACAATTACAAGCCTAAAAGAAATATAGTAACAATCATTTCAAAAAGTGGGAGAGGAGATTGCATTTTGTCCCGTGTTTGTAGTGAGGCTGAAAGAGGATGTCTTAATTTGAATAAATTACAAATTGAGTTAGTAAATAATTCTTCAAGATCAGTGTCTGTCCAAGAGAGCTTATATGATAGAAATGTTCTATAACTGTGCCACTAGGCCCCGTGTGGTTATTTTTCACATGAAATATAGCAGCTGAAATTCAGAAAATGAATTTTTAATTTTCATTAAGTTTAAATAGCCACGAGTGGCTAATGGAGACTCACTTAGACAGTAGATTTCTAGGTGATATTTTGTGAAAATTGGTTCTGTGCCAAATATACTACTGTTCTGACCATGAACTTTGTTCAAGTGTGCTGAAATGTCTTAGCATTTCAGAGCCCTTGTAATTAGGTTAGGTGCCAAGTCAAAGGCAGTTACTATGAACAAATCAGAAAATCTACAGGGGTGTGTTCTGTGGCTCCGGTAACTGAGACACTAGTTTGCATTGGAAGTAAGATACTGTGACTATTGTCTATTGTCCTTCAGCAAGAACTTTGGGTTCCTTCCAATAAGTAGCCTGAATATCTGTTATAAGGAGAGAAAATTATACAATATCCAAAAGGCCCTTTGTTGAAAATCTGCGTTTTTACGATTATGTATTTATCTGAAAACTCTTTGTTAAAAATCCCTCTTTGAGATCTGCTGATTCCTCTGATATGAGGTGTTGTTTTTGGGTTTTGTTTTTGTTTTCAATGCCTAGAAAAAAACATACCCATCTGTGTTTCAAATGAGATGAGGATTATGGTGAAATGTTATCATTGACCCTTGATTTCTGCCCTGACTGAAACATTAAAGGGATCTAAATACTGCCCCCAACCATTTTGGGATAGCTGTGCTTTCCAGGGCCTCAGTAACCTTTTACCTGGAGCCCCAAATTCAGTGAGCCCCTCTAGCTACAGAGGCCATTATTTGCAGGAGCAGATATGCACAGAGATCCCTGGCCCACCTGCCATACCTGCCGTCATTGCCACGTGGAAAGAAAAGAATTCATTCAAAAGTTATGAAATTATGTTTATTTCTAGAATTTAATGATAACATTTTTCACCCTCAGCGGTAAAAGGAGCCTGGAAATGAGGGCTGCGATTTGACTGTCCTGGCTAAGAGCCCTAATGAAACTGAAGTGGAAGAAACTTAGATGAAGAAGCTTAGAAGAAGCAAGTCCTTGTCAAAGGTGCAGTGTTTCCTGTGTCATTAAGAAAGTGTTGGGAAATTGAACACTTTAGTGAAGAATACTTATTTTTGACAATAGCAGCTGCTGGTCTGAATAGAGATAGTGGTGAGAATCACTTCCTTGTCAGGAGCCAGAGAAAGGAAGCCACATAGGAATCCCATCTCAGTTTGTGATTCTTTATAATGCATATATAATGTATAATGTAGGCTTTCTCTGCATGGCCTTCAATTATTGGTTTCCTCTCTTTCGTTTCTCCACCCAAATCTACGTAAAGTTTTAGACCTTACCTTCCATACCATTTTAGACTAAAAATTACACTTAGAGCCCATGTTACACGCTCCTTTTAAAAACTGAATAAAGACAGACTTGTCAAGGATCAGCTAGTCATTAGGGGACCTGCTGGTCCAGAGCTTACTTCATATGCCACAAAGATCCTCTTTCCACAGCAACAGCCAACCTCCTATCTGTTCCCTATTTCCTTCTCTTTTCTATAATGAAATGAGTTGGTGACTCTAAAATTGTGTTGAGAATTTGTAGCCCTCAGGACCTTAGGATAGCCCCCCCCCCCCCGTCTTAGACTTTGTTATGCTTATGTTTCAACTCAACAAATATGTATTAGGTGATTGCAGGGTCCCGGCCTTGGTCCTAGGTATTAATGGACACATTGAACCAACTTTGTATGGCAACCTCTCCCAAGATATTGAATGTTTATTAAACTAGATTGCTCCATTGGTTTAGTAATAAATGGACTAGGGCCAAGTCCTTTAGTTTTATCAGTTAGTTCATCAATTTCATCATGTATTCTCCCTCACCTTCAGCAAAAGTACAGAAAATAAATGCATCTTGTCCTACTTGCACTTCTTATGAAACCTTTCCAAAATTACTGAGAAAGAAGAATAGAAAGGTTTATAAAAGCAACCCCATATCTCTTCCTCAAATTAGGTAAGAAATTAAAACACCAGGGGCATCTGCAAAGGGAATATCTTGAAACTAATATCTCAAAATAAGAAGGAAGAGATATTGTTCATGTGCTAATAAATTAAAATGATTTATTGTTCTTATTTGTTGTTACTAAAGGAAAGGTACAGGCAGGAATGAAGGCAAGCAGAGCAAGGCAGGCAGATATTCAATTTCATCTTGTGCATTTCCTGCCCCAGATCTCAAACCAGCCATTTCTCTAAGAAGCCCTAGCGACAACCATCTGGGCAGGAGTAATCTTCATTTCCATGGGGTCATTCACAGTTTCTGAGACTTTTCAGTGGACAGAACTAGGAAATTTTTTTTAAAGAAAAATGTATTATTCATACTGATTTCTTCTATTCAAATTTAAGAATATAAAATTTTACTTCTTTGCTTTTGTAATTGTATTTCTAAAAGTCTGAGTCTGATACTCAAAGTATTAAACAACCACCTGGAATAAATAAGGCCCTACTAACCATGATCTAACCCTTCAGTTGGTGGTGTGTGTAGAGGCAGAAGAAAGGTATTATCTCAGGGCAGCAACCACCAACCCATATAGAATTGTTCCAACATTTTATAAACGAGGAATGCTATACTCTGCATAATAGCTTGTTAAAAACCTTGGTATCTTTGAGTTTCCTTCTAGCTTTAAAGGAACCTATTTAGTCACTCAATTGAGATACCCTTTTCCAGCTTCCTTTACCCTTATTTACCCTGCTAGACTTTATTATTACATATACCTGAAAATGTTACAAGAAAACAAATGATTATTTTACATGATTCTGAAAGGTTTGGCCAATAAATTAAGAAAAGGAAAAGAGGTATAGGTTGTGGTTATTAGGAAATAAAGTTAACATTATTTAGAGCCAATATAGTTAGATCCTAAGACAAAACTGGCTATAGGCAGAACTTTTCTTGCTTACATATCCCCACAACCCTGGTATACTTGATCGATCCAGCAGGAGGCACCTGGTCTAAGTCAGTACAATCAGAGACTTTTCTCTGCATTTTTCAAACTAGAATCAAGAAAGAGAATAACATGGTTATTAAAGAACGCTCACCCAAGGAGTTATTGTCTATGTTTTCTGCTTTGTGTGGAAATCCATCTGCAATGAGGACAGATGAAGCTGACATGCAGACAGGAGCCAAACCATCTGTCAGAAGGAATTTTAATGGTGGCAGAGTTCGCCCAGTTATTCTGAAGCCCAGTTAAAGACCCGTTCTTGCCTTAAGCTGGATTTTTAGCTCTTCGTGGAATTCATAGCAAAAATGTCTAATTTTTGCCAATTTTAGCTCTTCCGTGGAATTCATAGCAAAAATGTCTAATTTTTGCCAATATTAATTCAAATTTGATTTGTCACTTGTTACCAAAAGAACCCCCAGTTTATTGATAAAAGAAATATATAATTTTCTACAAGTAATAAACTTAGATTTGAGAAATGTCTGTTTTACTGTACCATATGAATCCTGTTTTCCCCCTACTATCAATATTAAAACTTTGGAATATTAATGGTTATTTGGTTATGTGGATTTTCATAGCCTACAGTATGGCGGGAGAGATAGGACATAAGTTTGGAAAGGTAATGATATTAGAACACATAGGGCCTTAAATGTCATGTTATAGAGCTTGGACTTTATCCTGTGGGCAGTGGGAATTGAATTGGAAAGTATTCAAGCAAGGAAATGATATGTTTGGATCTTTAGGATAATTGGGTAGGTGATTCTGGTGGAAATGTGGAATTTCAATTCAAATGGGAAAAAACTGGAAGCAGTTTAGTTAGTAAGTCCTTATTCTGAAAACTTAATTATTTGAAGTCTGTTCTAGGTATGTAAGTCCAAGTTGATGAGAGATTCACCTAGAAAAGTTTCCCTGAAAATGATCGGTAGATAGAAGGTCTCAAAAGACATTTCGAATAACTTGATACTACTTAAAGAGCACTTGGGCACAGGGAATGAGAAGGAGGAAATATAGAAGGAAACTATTAATAGATGGTTATACCATCAACACTGGAGGAGGCAGAGGAACAGATTTGAAAAGACACTGAGACACTAACCACTGACCTTTATAAATCCAATTTATTTAGGTATGGTTCTTTGTGAAAGTGCTTTCAGTCTCTGTCATTTCAAGGACAGTAATGATATGACTTGACAGTAATGATATGATATATCTTGGCTGGTTGT
>RJWH01000194.1:295158-413020 GCA_004363575.1 Solenodon paradoxus | reverse complement strand
GCCCCACGACGGCGCTAACCGGGAGAGAGGGGTGGAGCTCCGCAGCCAGCGCCCGAGTCCCAGCAGTGCAGCACGGGGAGGCCGAGGAGCTCGCACGGCCGACCTCCGACCCCGCCCGTGCGCGGCCGGGGCGCTCAGGGAGCGGCGGGTCGCCGCGGGTTCAAGTGCGTGCCCGGGCTAGGAGCTGGCGGCTGCTCCGGGAACCAGCTCTCCCCGCTCAGCCTGCTCTCCCTAGTTCAGTGTGCCCTGCCGCCCCCCGGGACCCTCTCCCCGGCCCTCCCAGGCGCGCGGGGCCGCCGGCCTCGGGCGCCAGCTGAAGCCCACGGCCGCCCAACGTGGAGGCTCCGCTAGGAAAAGAAGCCCGACTTCCTCTCCACGCTGCTCCGAGTGGACTCTCGAATCCTCAGGAAGTTGCTCGAACGCCCCTTCTGCGCCTTCACAGACAGCCCTCGCTTTGCTGAAGAGACGAGGCTCTCGGCAAAGTCTTTCCACCCCCGCCCCCCGAAGGTCCCGCGCAGGTTTGTAAAGAGGGGGTGCGAGATCTGCAAAGTGTGCGTCGGCGAGGGAGAGAGACGTCGTTTGCGTACGGTTGAAAAGATGGGTGCGCCTATCAACGGGCCACATCTAGTTTTGCAGTTCCAGAATGATGCAGACGCTGCCGTTGGAGGAGTCAATATTAGGAGTGTGTTAATTAGTAGTGGAAAAGGAAGTAGATGGACAGTGACACATTTCGTGGCATTGTTTTCCCTCGGGGAACTCAGGGTTTAACCTGCATTTCAGAACTAGCACCATTTTGCCAGAGAGTAAATATTTTAATGTAAACTCGTTGCTGAAGCCTAGAAGAGATAACTTAAAGTTACCACATAAGATCCTCCAGTTTCCTATGGAGACTTGCACAGGTTTCTAGAAGGTGGATACCTTATATCTTTTAATTTTTCAAATGGCGAGAGCATTCGATTTTCATGTGGTAAGTTTCATATTCAAGGGCAAATGGAGCACCCAAGAATCTTGATAAGCAATGGTCTGTTGATACTTCTGGCCTGAAATAAATATAATGCATCTATACTGGAAATGACAGCCCCGTGTTTTAGATGTCTGTTGTAATTTATATGAAAAAGTGTTCTTTAACAGTTTTAAAAAAAAAAAAAAAGCAACTCTCTATACTCATTTGCAAGTATCGAAGTTGAAATAGCCTGATCTGGAGCAGTGGCTTAAAAAGCAAACAAATTCATTTAAAATATGGTTTGACATTTGTCTTGGAGAACAAATAAAAACAGATTTAGAAGAAATGGATAGAAATAATGAAATTCCTTTTTGACTCAGTGTGCCTGCCTGGGGGAAGGGACAGATGACACGAATGCCTGTGATTCTTTGAGCCATTCCCTGCAGACAGCAATTGCAAATGTGGGCTGTTCTATCAGTGATGCCTTTGAAATTGAAGGACAAGAGTGTTTTTGGAAGTGCAGACACAAATGTTTTACTGCATAAGATTTTGTTAGAACAGACTACAAGTTTTATGTTTAAAAATATGATAAACATTTCTTCATTGTTTAATGGAGCTCAAACGGAAACTTTATACTTTCATTATGTTGTTTTGTGTTCATATTTCATACAGACCTTCAACTGTCCTTTAGAAAAATATTTTCATAAATATTAAAATAGCATCACAAGTTTTTTTTAACTCCCTCCTGAGAGTGATTACTGTAATATGTGATTGCTGTAATTAAAAAAAAATTTAAACTAAGTTAATACAACTATTCAAGTACTTTAGTGGAGAGAAGAGGATTTCCAAACCTATAAGTGCAATCTATATAAAATTGTATTAGCAAAGCTTGTTTTTTTTAAAGAAATTCAGAAATTAACACATGTTTTATCAAAGTGTATTTTAAAGGGGTTCTCTGACATTATTACCCCCTTCCAAAAAAAAAATCGGAAATTATTTTCAATTCTATAGAAATATTACAATAAAAAGTTATAATGTAAAAACAATTCTGTCTAGATGATGGATACTTTTTTATTTATTATGGGGAAAACAGAATATTCTTAACCCTTTATACGTTTGAGGTACTTGAAATGTCAGGAAGTTTGTAAAAATATTTTACTACGGAAATCGACAGGTCATTAAAGTGTGCGAGTAATTATATTCTAAGTAGTAACTGAGAAGTATTTTTTCTAACTGCCTTTTAAACTTTGAAATTTTACGTGTACTTCAAGAAGTACCTTTTTAAAAATAGTCAAATATTTTGTTATATTAGCTGTATGCTAAGAGCACTGTTGTGATTCATTTTCTACATATATAGCTGATAAATATTTAATTTTCTTTTGTTAGATACATGGGATCAATTTGAATATGTACTTTGTAGAAATGAAAAACAGTCCAAGTGTATTTTTCTGTTCAAAACTTGACATTGATCCTGATCTCTTAAGTTTTATTCACATAAACTGCTATTGAGATCAATTTGTAGATAAATGTGAAGGCAGTGTAAGTTTTACAAGGAAGAAAAGGTATAAGGCAGCTAATAGGAAAAAATTTAATTAGGGGTTTACTTGTAGTATTCAGTCGTTGGGACGGGAATTTCAAAGGTAGCTTTGCACTGGGAAAGGAATTCCTTGAGCTCTATATTTAGAAATATTTAAATTATTCTACCCTGCAACTTAATTTATGTATTTTTAAGGTGAGTTAGGCTAAAGCTATCAGAAGCAGATTGACTTCACAAAAGAGAAGTAAGCATTTAGCATTGTATTTTAAAATATACTGAATTTCACCTTCTGACAGAAATCTTGTGAGCAGCTCATCAGTTTTCCAGATCCGTTTAAAGCAGCATGTAAAAACTACCTTTTTTCACATTAGAAGTTGATATTTAAGTTTCCTAAACTGCAAAATCACTCTAAAACAGAGTGTTTTATGTTAAGGACCATTTCATGTGTTGGTCCCATTGACTACATATGAATGTGTAAAAATCTTGTTTAAAGACCAGTAAAAGTGAGGAAATTCCAAGTCAAGCTGGCTAATTCCATTCATAATTCATCCCGAGTGCCTGACTTAGGAAACTTGCAAACAGTTTATAGCTGTACATACAAAATAAGTTGCCTTGCTTTGTAAACGGGGAAGCAGAGTTAACTTTGACCTCTTTGCTCCGAGGGGCTTAAGTTAATAAAACTATGGAATGTACGTTAAGCTTTTTGGGTCCCAGGAATGTTCCAATTACAATCTTCTTTTTTTGAGTTTTTGCTTTTTTGAGAAAGTAAACACAGAAGGACACCTTTTGTATGCTGAGATGGGGTTGACTTTTACCATCAGTTTCCTTGCCTTGTACGCATTTGTTCAGTAATCCTTCTGAGTGTTGGGGAAACAGCAGAGACTTGAAAATGAGAAAAGAACACACACCCTATCTTTCCCCTTCAGCCTTTTGCATCCCTTGTATTCCTTTTATTCTGAGTGAATTGGACAAGAATTTAAAACCTACACAGGGTTCAAAAGGCTATATCCACAGCCTTAAGTACTAGAAGATTGGCAAGAAATCCACAGAGACTTTGTATTCTGAGCTAGGGAAAAAGTATTGGGGATACTGTGCTTTGATATTGGGGAGCTTCTAGACTGTCTTTCCAAAGTAAAGCAATCCATCTGCTCCCTTCCAAGGCTGTGCTGTAGGCTGTTACCTTCTTTGCCTTCCGAGCTTCAGAAAGACTTTAAAACATTTTATAGAGTTTCTTAAGCAGTCTGAGTCATTTTAATTGTACACCAAACTAAATTTAAGGACAAAAACTGACCCAGAGAGTCTTTACATTGTAACTTCAATCTGATATGAACTCCAATGACTTTTTAAAATAAGGTTTAATTCCTGGGTTTCCGGGGAAAGGCTGCCTGCTGTCTACTTAGTGTAGGGATCTTCAGGACCAGTTAATATCCACCAAACACGCTTCATTAAACTGGAGCAAACATGATGCTGGCTCCCTGTTTTCCTGAATGTAGGTCATTTTGTGTCCTTGCAGTTTAACGTTTGAAGGGGTTTCCTGTCTTTGAAGTACAGTCGTTTGTCACCTGTTTGGATAACCTCCTTAAAAACTGGGGCGCCATTCCTACTTTGAAAGAATTAGTGACTCCTCGTTCCCTTTCTCAGAGTTCCCCAGCTCACCCAAGTCCCATACCTGCAGGTGTGGGATTCTCCCTACAAGTCGGCACCTGCAAATCCCATGTCTCAGATTTCATTCCTCTAGGTCAAAGCCTACAAGAAAAGCCTGGAGCTAAATACTCACCTGGTTGAAGCCACAAAGAGGTAAGCTTTCATGATGAGCAGCCATATATCAAAATTCCTAACTTTTGAGAACCGGAGTAACTAGTGCTCAGGTATTAAGACTCTCAGGCAAGAGCAAAATGTGCCCAATGGGCCATAGTTGAGAAGACCTATTACATTGGAATATATGCTAGAAACCCACATTCAAATGCGTTTTGAAAATATGTGGCATTATTTTTACTTAATACATATTATTTCATCACCTTTATAATATGGAGTCTACAGTTAAATGTTTCTAGTGCAAAGTTATCTATTTAAAACAATCATTTGTAAATGAGCACAATGTTAGGATACTGGCAGCTCTGAAGTATTTTGAAAAGCTGTAGGCATGCTCACTTTCACCAAATGAGCAGTACATTTTGCACTTGTATCAAATTTTTCTGTAAACCATAACCTACAAGTGAAAGCTATTTGCATGTATTAAATGACTCTGTCTTTAGCACATTTGCAGAGGAAGCACTGTAGAGACACAATGTATTCTCTTTTGGAGAGGTTCCTTAATGGCCTGAAAGTCTGGACCAGTAAGGTGTCTTCATGGTACCCCTTCTAAGAGCTTTTTTGTCTTAATGCAAAGTGAATGAAGTCTGTGAAATTAAGGGGCATTCTTTTTAGAGAACTGAACTCACCTATACAAGAAATTAAAACCTTCCGATAAAGGAGAGGGAGAAGATAGAGACTTCAACATTTCCAGTTTGTTATCATAGTCACATAAGACTGTGATCCAATAGAAATGAAAGTAGACAAATTGAGCCTAGCAAAAGGAGAATGAGGCTAAATCCTATTAATAACTATGTCATAGTGAAGTAGAATGCAATTTTGATGGCTATCTGGTTTCTTTTTGTGCATATAATCACTTTGATCCCTTTAATTCCTCTGGAAAAAATGGGACCCATTATAACCAAGTCTGCCCTGTTGAGTTGCTAGCTGGTCAGTAGTATGGGAATCATCTAGAGAAAACTCCACCTTCACAAAGCACCCATGAAAGGGCACACTTCTCACATCTCTCACAGAGCAAGTGGCACCCTCTCAGGCCAAGCGGGTAGACTGAGATTCGTGCATTTGTCTCGGGATTTTTTTGTAATCTGCTTCCTGGTCTCTGCTCTTAGCAACTATTAGCCAAGTGTGTTTAAGTATCAGAATGGATTCTCCAGTTACCAAATGCAAATTTTATCTTTAGTCACACACTCCTGCACCTTTTGCATGGGTAAAATGTTCCATTTATTCCTTGATTACATCATGGATGATATGAGAACAAGACAGGTGGAAGCAGGGTGCAGAACAGCTGAATATCCCTGCAAACTCAGAGCACTTAAAAACGCTTTGAAGTTACACAGCTGCTCTCTCTTTTTAAACTGTCTTCAGTGAAACTCCAAAAACCCCATAATGTCTACCTTAAAAGTATCAGGAGTATTTTAATTGGGTAATAACCATCCATATTTTTCTTCTGATAAAAGGAATTAAGAATGAAATTTTATGATGATTATAAACTGTATTACTGACCCAAGGAATGAGAACGATTATGAAAAATATGTCCTACATATTTGGCATGAATATGAATTTAGACATTTAAACCATTCATCTTAAATGTTCAAGCAACTTATTAAAGCTTGTAAAATAATGTTCATATAATGATAACAGGGTAACTTATAATCATGATTAATATCATATCATCAATATTATATAGCAGGCTCCATGCCAAATCCTGAAACTGACTTGATCTTTGCCAATAGGACTTATGATAAAAAATAGTTACATTACAAAAGAGATAAAAGATGATAAGAGATTTTATGTATCTAGGATTCCTTTTTTGGTCAATGATTATTTTAAAAATGCCCCAAATACATGTCACATCTCCTTTCTTCCTGCTCCTTTTTTTCCTTCATTTGTTTTTTGTTTTGTTTTCTTTCTTTGTGTTTTGATTGTTTGGTTTGTTTATTTGTTTCCCTTCCTTTTCCTCAATTAAAATGATGTAGCATGAGAAGGAAAAGTGATTTTTGAAAAGCATGAAAACTAGCCAGTTGGACTTTCAAAATGTTGAGGTGGGTCTGATCAAAATGAAACTTTGCCAATGAGCAGCTGCTGGAGGATAAACTCAGCAGCATGAATGAGTTCTAATCTGAGAGAGTCCCCAGGCCTTCAGCCAGGAGCAGGGTGTATTTCTAGCTTTGAGTCAGTGCTACCTGCCAGGCCTTGTCAGTTACTCTTCTGGTAAGTTTTTTGAAAGAGTTAAAGAGTAGGGAAATTACCAGATTTCCAGAACAGGGGCCAAAATGGGTTTGCTAAAAGGAGGAGCTGCCTGTATCAGCACTTAGCACTGCCCTGCCAAGTCCAAGCAGTTGCCATTAGAACCCGCATTGTATGTTAGCAGCATTAAGCTCTTTAGAGCACATCTCTTAACTGTGAGAGGTTTGTTTTCCTGAAGCAATGGTACTTCTTAGCATGCCTTGCCTCTGTTATGGCTATATATAATGCCTCAAATTTAACCTCTGCACATAAAACTGGGATTTTGTTCCAGTTCCTCCATGTAGCCCCTGGCAAGTTACTGAACAGGTCTGAGCCTTGGCTTCTGCAATTACCTAACAGAGGCAGTACTGCGGTTTGGGCTGTATTCATGTATTAAATAGCCTAATAGCCATAAAGTATCTGGAGCAGAGTTTACAATTAGTATAAACATCTATTACTGGAGTTGCAAGCAAAAAACAAGAATAAGACTTTGATCTTAGGGTTTTTTTGCTCTCTAAAATTGTGGGGATCGTTCCAGAAAAGACAAGAGCACCTAAATGCACGGCTGTGATATTAGCATCTTCTTTTCCCTCAGAAATACTGCCCTGAACTCAAACTTGACATTTCTGTTAGCCAACCTTCTCTCTTCCCATCGCAACTCAAAGGAAAATGTTTTTGGGTAACATAAAATAACTTAAATATTTTCACTCCAAATGATAACTTTTACTAGATGAGTCAAGAAGTGACTCAAAGGCCCTGAAGTATACAACAGGACTTACTAACTCATTTGGGGGCTTGTGGGTAACAAGATTGGCAAAGTTGGAGGAGCTTCTTTCTAAATTGTATTGTTACTAAATTATGTGGGGAAGTGGCTTTTGTATACCAAGGTTCATTCCATGATTCCATAAGCCACCTTCAGCTCTTAAATATAAGGAACTAGAATAGAAAGGCTGACTCACCGTAACCAGAGCTGTGTGACTGGCATTCATGCCATGTTGTAACTGATACACAAAATAAACTTAGGATAATTGCAGAGTTTAGGCAACAGAGGAGCTGTAATAATTTTTAGTTATGAGCACATTCTAACCGTCTGACAAACTGCTTGACTTAGATCAACTGTGTGAGGCCCATTCATTGATGTCTGCCTCTCAATAAGGCCTCAAAAGAATACCGTCAAATCTTCCCTAAAAGATAGTTTTCTGCACTGAAGATTTCTGAACTGAAGTCAACAGGTATCACACAGTTTTATGTTGCTCCAGGAGAACCCATGAAAAGACGCTGGAAGAATTCATGAAGGAAAAAATATTACTATGTTCACATTCTCAAAGCAACAGAAAGAAATGCTATGGCATCTCCAGAAATAGAACCGTTCCTGCATATTTCACTCCATGACCTTGGATATTAGCATTGACCAGAATGAGGTTTGTGGTCATTTTATACATTTGGCCAAACTCCACTAAATCTTGGTTTTCAGGTCCTACTGAATGTTCTTCGGGCAGTTGCCTAAAATGGAGCTCTACTTGAGTTTTGCCGTTACATGTTGGATATTCTGCATTTGCTGAGCACCCCACCATCTTAGAGGACTTCCCAATCTTTATTCTTTTTCTTTGTTTGCTTGACAAAATTGTGGCCAGCTAGAAACACTAAAGCTTAGGACTTCCTTGGCTTTTCCAGGTGACCTACATTTTCCCTGCTGACTTACATATGCCTAGATGTCCTTATTTATAAAGTATGACTCTTTCAAAAATATAAGGAGTCATTATAAGATTGCAAAATATATGTCCAATGATCTGGATTCAAATCAACTGGCACATTTGGAAGACCCAATATGCCCTGTCTCTTCTCTAGGGAGTTGGGCAGAGGGTGGGCAGGATGTGGTGCCCTTGTTTGCAAGGAGAGGACATTCTGCTTGGGGCCCTAAGGCATCAGCCTATTCAGGAAAGGCGATTAGGACCTAAAGTGTGTGTCATGTCCCTGGGTGCTTTAGGAGATCAAAGGAAAGATCAGTGAGGACAGAATGAGCTACAAGCATATTCTCCAGAAGAAGTGGGCAGCCACTGAGTTTGTGAGAGGTGGGTAGCTTTGGATGGATGGGAAAAAAGGTTCCAAGAAAGGGAAGAAACACAGTGGGTGAAAATGAGCAGAACTGAGCTCAGTGTGTTCTTAGAACTATAAGGACCCAAGAAATGGTCTCGCAGTTCCCTCTGTGCTTACTAATTTTGTTTGTTCAGCCAGCCAGTTCTCACAGGACAGATTTGACAGTCTGCCCACACTGAGGTCTACTTCATGTTAGCTTCTCTTGCTCCTCTCAGATCAGTTAAAATTCTTTTCTGAATCTGGTCATTTTCCCCCTTTAAATCCTCTGTGTGGCTCTTCGTTGCTCAGTCTCTGTAGATAGATGGCAAGGCCTTCATCATCCAAAGTCATCTTCCCCTGAGCTTTACTGAACCCTGGTGGTCCCTTATTCTCTCCTGCCTCTGCCCTTTACATAAGCACAGATCTCAGTTTGCTCACCTTCGCAGGGAGACCTTGCCCGCCTCACAGTTTCTTGCAGTAAGCATATCTTATTTTAATTTCTTACTTAATATCTGTCTTTCCCACAAGATTGAAAACCCCTGGCAATTGGAAACCAGGTTTGACTTGATGAGTCCCTTTCTTTCCTACCTTCCTTCCTCCCTCCCTTCTTTCCTTCCTTCCTTCCTTCCTGTTAAATGCCCTGTGCCAGGTCTTAATGCAACTGGAAGCAAAACAAAGAAAAGCTCCATGTCCTTATATTCTGCTTGGGGATACAATAATTAAAGCTAGTTAAAAATAAAATATATGATATATGTATATATTATAGCAATAAATGATTAGGAGAAAAAAGCAAAGTTAGAAGGAAGACATGAAGTGTTTATGCAGGGGGAGCAGCCAGGGCCTCCCAAAGATGGTCACATTTGAACAAAGCCTTGGAGGAAGCGAGGAGGTGAGGTGAGCAGAGCAGGTACTGGAGAGGAGCAGGCCATCGAGGAAAGATCAGGTGCAAAGGCCAGGACTGCTGGGACTGGGAGCAGGCAGAGGTCGGGGGGAGGCTGGGGTACAGAGCAAGTAGGTGAGAGGTGGGACATGAGGTTAGGAAATGAGGGGGGCAGTGAGATAAGGACATTGATCATACACATGAGTAATGGGTGGAGGACTGCTGTTTGCTATTAGGTAAATGTGTGTCCTTCAGACTGGAAGATTCTAGACGACTAGGTTTTGTCCTTTTCTCTCTTAAAGACTATTTTAAATGACAATATTCATGATTTAAAATGGTGCTGCTGATTCAACATGGGATAAAGCTCAGCAATCCTAAGTTAGTTGTTTAAAAGAATGCCAACCTAAACAAGCACCCCTGGGGATCCTATGCACAATGCAGAAGAATCGTGTGTGATATAATGAGCACATGACCCCAACCTGTGTCTTTGTAGGAGATTCATGTGTGGAGGGGAAAGAACGTGACGTAGGTAACCAGTTACCAAAGAGTTTCATTCTTTTATCTATCTATCTATCTATCTATCTATCTATCTATCTATCTATCTGTCTGTCTATCTACTGGAAAGACACAGGCAGGAATGATGGAGAGTGTCCAGGCAGGCAGGAAGAGAGAGAAAGAAGAAGCACTTTATTTATTTTATTTAACCTTTCATTTTAGTTGTTCTTTGCTGCCTTGGGACATGAACCCAGGTCGTTGGGATGTATGTGGACAGCACCCATCAAAGCAGCTGACCAAACCACTACTCCACCAGGGCGCGTCAAGAACTTCATTTTAGAATCCACATTTGTAGGGAAAGGTGAAGGAGGGCAAGCCTGTCTAATGACAGCAATGTAGAAAATAGTTATGTTTTATTTGTTGGATTCAGTACTTCAGGGGTCTTGTTCTTCAGCTGTGACTGGTATAATTAACAACTAATGCAGTAACTATGTCATCAGGTGATATGCAGCACCATAACTAATGAAATACAGTTACTCCACGCATCGCAAGGGAGTTTTGATGACCAGAAAGGGGATGCGAGCAGACGGAATTCCTTTTTTGCAAAACTCCGTAGTCTGTAGACTCTTGTGCTCATGAGTTGTGTAGGTCACACAAATCCCTCTGCACACATCTGGCCCACACTAACGTGCAGAACGTCACTCGGCAGGCCAGACCACCTCCCCGTGCTGCCCTCATTCCGTCAGCACACACCACACACCAGCTTTCTTCTCTCAACACTTGGCTGCCAGCCGTTTGAACCTCAAGAATGGAGTCTCCTAAGGAAAAAGCACACAAGGCATCAGGACTGAATGTATACCACATCTTGTTCAAAACCAGCAGCTCTCCCCACGAGATCAGCTTTCCAAGCCCAGGACTTGGCTTCAGCTCCATCATAACAAAGAAAAACAAATGTTTATCGTGGTTATCCAGAATCTAAGCTACAGCAGAATTCTCTGCCATAGCAGACATGGCAGAGAGAGGGTTCATTCATTGGAGAAATAAACGTTACCATGCAAAAAGCTATTGGTGCACAAGAACTTCATAACAAGAGGGAAATGTGAAAACACCAAATGCCAATGAGGGAAATAGTCATGCCTCTGACCTGAGAGCAAAGTACAGTTAGTGAAACACGGACTGCTTTCTCCACAATATTATCTCCTTGACATGAGATTGCTGTCTGGGACCTTCCTTGCTTTTTTCTGGTTGCCACCTTTTGTCTGTGCTCATGAAGGTAGTTGAGCTTCGGTTTGGTCTGAAATCCGGTGGTACTTAGAGCTGCATGATCAAAGACCACTGCAGGCATTTGGGCTGCTGCCAGCAAGTTCAGGTTCTACTTCAAATAGGGTCTGGAGTCCTTCTTAACCCGAGTGAAGGGCTGACTGGGTTTGATCTTGAACTGTGCATATTTGGGGAGTCTCAGGTCCCTGTAGATAAGCCCCGCTTGGCAGAGCTCTGCTTTAATTAACATAGCCCTTGGGTTGGTTCCATTTCCCATGTTTCAGCACCTCAGTGGGTGTAACCTGATCTGCCCATTTCATCCGCATGATGGATCTGAAATAGCACAGGTGAAGTTTGTCTTCGACTCGACAGCTGGATGGTTTCCAAGGTCACAACCATAGAAGAAAAGTCCCAAATCCCAGTTCTTCTTATCATTTGACATTTTGTGGAGCAGCCATGGTGGTTGAGATGCTAATATGGTTAGACACAGTTCCAGTACAATAAACTTACTGCTTTAAAGTGTATTCATCTACTAAGTGTTAAGCGTAACAGGCAAAGGTAATATATAAATGATAGATGGCACTTGGGGATGACAGGAAGGTGTCTCTCTGAAGCTTCAAAAAAGGGCAAGTGGTTGACCTCGAAGCATTAAGCTACTTAAATGAATGCATAATTGAAGGAGACAAAATATTTCCTTGCCCCTTGGGAAAATTGATTTCAGGGGAATCAGGGTAACCCAGCATCCTCAGGAACACAAGTCCTACAAGATGCTTCTCCCGAGACGGAACAATCATTGATGACCACAGTACCCATTTCACTTTCTTTAGAGTTGCATTTCCTCCAACCACTTTTTTTAAACCATGATATTTCACCACCGCCCCCAGCTTTTTTTTTTTTTTTTTTTTTAAGTCAAACTCATTCGTATCCAAAAAAAAGATTTTGCAAAACATACCTACTTTGGGAATACAGCATGGCTCAAGCTAAAGAAAAATGTGCCCTACCTCAGAGGAGGTGCACCAGGACACACGAGAAGTAATCAGAGAGGCAGTTTGGTGATTTGTCTAGAACAACCATGAGAGATGGTGATAGGAGTAAAGAGGAGAATCACTCTAGTCATCAGAGAGCATGTGAGAGTACCTTGTAGTGGGGTCTGTCCTTACCATTGTCTGCAGGGAGCATCCTCCAATACTGCACAGTCTCCAAAGATTTCTGAGTCATGATGCAGGTTCTCAGATCAGGTGACACCAGGAAGGATATCCTGCACCCCAGAAAGGGGTGTCCTCCACTACAGAAAGTCACAATTTTTATTTATCAGTTTCTTGTGAATTCACTGGAACATGACCACCTCTAAATATCCTTGAAAGACTGGGGTCCAAATAGTAGCTTTGCCACTTGCTACATGTGTGCCGTTAGGCTTGTCTCTATGCCTCAATTTCTGCATTTGGATGTTGGGGTAACTAAAACATAATGGGATTGCTCTAAGTATTAGACAATGTTATTTTATTGCTATACAGATATTAAAATATAATAAATTAGAGTGTGTTAGAGACATGATCCTCTCCCTCACATGGTATTAAGGCAAAATGGGAGATGAAGTCCATAGAAAGAGAAAGGATGCTTGTCCATATACTCTATGCTTACTGCAACATCATAGTAATTCCATGAATATATTCAATATTAAATTATTTTTCTAGTATGATTCCTTATTTCAGAAGTCAACAGACACCAACACAATTTTTCCATGAGCTAAAGCTATTTAAACATGTTCTTCAGAAGACCTTTGTTAACAAAATGTGCATTGCTTCTCTTTATTTACTGTTGCAAAATTGTAGTCAAACAGTCACAGCCATCACTCACAAGTGTTTCTCATCTTGCAAAACCCAGAGGATATAGATATGGTCCCTGATGTAAGAAGTTTACTCCCTGGTCCTGAGTCTGCAATTATCAATGTCATTACCGAATCAATAAAGGTTAAAATGAAATTTCTTCTCTGTAAAATACTTTTTAAATTTCTAAAACAAAGGGCGAACTCTGAAAGCAGAATCAACAGTCTCGGAGACTGGGAAGAAACCATTGATCTGGGGTTGGCAGACTGAAATCTAACAGCACATTAAAAAAATTCAGAGTTCTAGTTTTCTTCTGCCTATCAATGTAACACCATGTGTCTAAGTGATAACTGCCTCTTCTTTTTATTGGGATAGAATTAACACGGAACACCATGTTAGTTTGACGTGTAGACATAATCACTTGATACTGTGTGTATCGTGACATGATCACCACGAAAAGTTTCGTCAACACCCATCACCATGTGTAGTTACACATTTTTTCACTTGAGATGAGAACTTTGAAGGTCCATCCCCTTAGCAACTTCCAAATATACAGCATAGTGTTAACTCTAGGCACCATGCTGTGCATGACAGCCTCAGGCCCTATTTGTTTTATAATGGGACTTTTGTACCTTTTGACCCTCTACAACCATGTCACCCACCCCACCATCCTAGCTTCCTGTTGTTGCAGATGTTTCTGATGGTGCCTCCTAAGCTCACATGATACTGTTAAGGCAAAATGAGAGTGGGTATGTGTAGAAAGAGGAAGAATGTTTATGCATATGCAAGGTTTATATCTTCTCCCCTAAACTTGGAGCAGCTAGCAGACAGGATCTGGCATCAGCATGCCTGTGGACAAGCACATATAAGTGATGAATGGATATGCTCAGTATCAGCTGGTTGGTCCTGAGAAAAAAAGTTGCTATGGGAGTAGCCGAGCAGACCCAGTAACGGAAACCGGACACTAGAAAGGACCACCAGCTTAGAGCCTGCAAGTGAGAAGTGGGCTGGTGCTGTCTGTGGTGATGGAGAAAAGGGAATTCGATTCAGAGAGGGAATGGCCTAAAGGATTCCTGCCTGGGTCTTTATTCTGACAGAAACTGGTGGGAAAATGTCCCAGCTCTCTGATGCTGTGAATGCCCCTCTGAGTGAAGCAGGGAGGCAGGTGAATCGGTTAGGGTGTTCTGCTCAGTGCGGCTGAGTGTGATGGATGGTATGGCGTGCTGTTTATCTAGTGCGGGTTGGTATTTCACCTCTGTTTTCATTAGACTGATGGTAAGGTAATAATTCTTTCCTCTGGCTGAAAAATCTGTCTTCAGCTATTTGTTGATCTTCTTGAACGGTTACTTTGGGTGCACAAAAGTCACCCTAAAGGAGATTTTGAATGAAAACTGAAATAATGCTGCTCGGCGTCCATGGATCTACGCTACACAGGTATCACTAGACTCGTGGTGGTTATTAGGTATTCAGGCACATTTTCCCAAGGAGAGCCAACCTCATGGATGGCACAAGGCATCACACCTGCAGGAATCAGTGAATATCAAACGATTTCTTTGAACAGATTCAAGCTCAGATGAAAAGTAAATTGGAGAGCCCTGGTGGAATAGTGGTTTGGTCAGCCACTTTTGGCCAGCGAAATCCATATACATCCTGAAGACCCCAATTTGCACCCTGGGATCAGGGGAAGCAGCCAGGATGAACAACTAAATATGACAGAGAGAAGCTGCTTCTCTCTTCCTGCCTGTCTGCCTCTGCTTGCCTTCACTGCTGCCCACCCCTTTCCTTTAAAAAAAAAGAAAAGAAGAGAAATACAATTAAATAAAGGCAGTGCAATCTTCATGAGGAGTTTCCTAAGCAGTGCGTTACAGTGGAAAGTGCCCCATACTGGGTCTCAGAAATCTCTTCCATGGCATGCTCAGGTGACCTAGTGGGCAAGGCTACTCTATGTGGTCCATATACACCCAAGGACACAGGTTCAAGAACCAAGGCCGGGGAGGAAAAACCAAGATGAACAACTAAATGAAGTAAGTAAATATTTCTTCCTCCTCTCTCTTCCTGCCACCTGCCTGCCCACCTTCATTCCCACCTGTACCTTTCCTTTAAAAAACAAACACACACAACCTAATTAAATAAAAAAGGAGTCTCTTCCATGAGTCCCCCTTCAGACAGATCTCTTCAGATCTCTAAACCTCAATTTCTTCATCTCTCATATGGAGATGATAATACTATATGCAGGGGGTTTTATTGAGTGCACTTATCAAGATAGCAAGGCATTGATAACATAGCTTTTAGTTTTTAGACTGGTAGGCACAAACTGAAAACAATGACAGAGGCATGTGACATTAATAAGCTGTGGCACTGTATTTCATCCCTTTTTTTCAACCTCTTTGATGAGGAGGATGGACAGCAAGGTGAGTGTTGGCCCATTAAACATTGATGAAGGAAGCAATCTTCCCACAACTGACAGGACAGATCCTTTCAAGCTTCATTCTGGGTTTGTGAGCAGCTCATGGGATTTCCACCCATTGAGCCTATGAGGTTGCTCCATCTGGAGGAAGCCTACTGAAAAGTTTCATCCACTCAGTAGGGCCATTGGAAGCGATGGTCAGAATCTTGGGCTGCTGGTTTCAGCTCTCATGTCTTCCATTCAGAGCAAGAGCTCATCAACCTTTGGGCACAGCCAGTCCAGCCTCTCTCCCATAGGCCACGTGCCTGGGGAATGGTTCTTATTTAATATAACTAGTGTGATCCCATAAACTGACTGTCCTTAGCAGCCCAGTTTATGCTTTTTGTGCCAGAATAAATATTACAGTACTCCCAATAACTTTCAAAGTGTTTGACTTTAGGCAATGATGACATCCTAAAGAAAACAGATTAATTCTATAGACACTATGTAAACCTGCAATGAATACCTCATGTATATTGCTAAATCCTCTCTACCATCAGTGTAGTTGTTTTATGATATACAAACACAAATAAATTGTTACTTTATAATTTTCATACAGCAATTTCTATTTACCAGTACCTTTTCTAGGGTACTCCTGAATTGAGGGGGGGGTGTCATTGAGAATTGTGGTTAATAAAATGGGAGGAAGAATTTTTCCCAAACTACTTTTGTGAGGATCAATTGATATAACATTTGTGAAGTGCCAATCAAATGTAAGCTACTATTACTAATACTTCTGAAATAATGTCAACGAAAGAATTATTTTTATTCATTCTTTCTTCTCTTGAGTGATCATTCAACAAATATTTATGAAATGTTTCCAGGCATTGAGCTAGATGCTAGAAATAGAAAAATGAAAGGCCATCTCTGACCTCAAATATTTATAGAAGGCGGGGTAAAGAGACAAAGCCCTGCTGACAATCTGGCTGTGGTAGCTCAGAACAGGAGCCCCTAACTCAGCTTCACTTCATGAGAGACTGGGGAGGGAAGTCTCCCAGGAGGCAGTGACATGACTTGCGTCTTAAAGGACATGTAGGAATTTGCCAAGGGAGAAAGAGATGAAAAATATTTTCTTTCAGTTGCCTTTCAATATTATAAAATAAAGAAAATAATTATTATAAAAGAAAATAATAAATACTGATTCAAAAGGCAGGAAACAGTTTTTGGTTTGGACACGATGTCTTCCTGTTGCCTGCACAAGCGTCTCATAGTCTGGAGGACCCTGTGTTTCTATAAGCTTTCATGGTGAAAAGCGAGACTTCTATAAAAAGCTCCTTCCAATAGAAATTGTAACCCACATGTGGAATTTAAAATGTCCTAGTTACCACATTATAAAAATTAAATAGAAACAAACCGGTGAACTTAACATCAATAATATGTTGTATTTAATTCAGTGTATCCAAATTATTGCCACTTCAGCATGAAACCAATATAAAAAAGTGAGGCATCTTGCAATCTTGTTTTCATATTAGAATTTCAAACCCCAGGGTGTGTCTTTTACACTTAGAGCATATTTCAGTTTGTAGTAGTCACATGTGGAGAGTGATGCACACAGTGAACACTGGAGTTTCATAACATCAAATCTCATTGTGGTCACGGAGGAAAATGAACCCAAAGTGTCTCAGTGGGTTTGCTCATGAGTATTAATTCCCTCACTTACGTAAATAGTGTGCCCTTCTTCAAGGACGGAGAAACACAGATTCTACAGAGATCTGTGTTCTGTCCTACGTTCTTTTCCTATACAGTTTATGACAGCCAGCAGTGCCTCCTAACCAAAGTATAACGTGGTCTTCAAAGACAGTGGCTTTAACTGTGGGTGCAGCCAAAGCTTTTGGGCTTCACAGGTTGGTTATAGATTCTACCACCACAGGGGTCAGTTTGTGATTACGCATCTGTGACACAGTCAGAACCAATGATTCCATCACCAAAAAATGTGGTCCTGGCAAACCTTGGTACATGATGTCACCCAATTATACTTTTTTCCTCTTACTGAAATAATCCCAATATTTTCCTTTCTTTCTTTTTTTTTTTTTTTTTAGGTACTGTGACTTTATAAATGCTTGCCTGAATCATATAGCATGCACACACCTAATTTATACAAACTAAAAATGATATAAACAGCACAACACTGGATTGTGATACATTGCCTGCACACATAACTACTACTCTTATTTTTTTTTATATTTCTTTCTTTTTTTTTTTTTTTTTAATTTAGTTGTTCACAATGGTTGTTCCCTGCTGGTCCCAGGTCTTGAACCTGGGACCTTGGGATATATGCGAAACTGCTCCCAGGTGCACTAGACCGCTAGGCCACCAGAGTGCACCTGCTACTACTGTTATTAATTAGCAAAAGCCTAGTGCTTTTTGTACACAGTGTATTATCATTTTGTGAGCCATGGAAGAAAAACGATTTTAGGATAAAAGTCCCAGAAATGAATCCCACTGGGAAGCCAGTGACCTCTGCATCTCAGCTTCTCTCTCTGTGAAAGGGCAATAAAATCATTGTCTCGAAGGGCATAGTACTGTGAAGATATGAACAGACACTTCTCATCGTTTGGATTTCCCGTTTAGCACAGATGGCGAAAGATTTCTTCAATCTCGACAAGTGTTCACGAGATCCAGGGCCTTCCCGTGAGTCACTTTCTCTTTACTCCTTTTAGTGGGTCACTCACAGTTTGTGACAAGAACATTACTAATTACCTAGCTGGTGCCCCTGGCACCACAGCATGGTTGTGGAAGTCAGTGGTAGCTGCAGCCCATGTAAAAACTGATTATTGTCTAGAGAGGCCACACAGCCATCCTGCGAGAATGCAGGGCTGGTGCCTCGAAGTTCTCCCAGAGACAACGTACACAGCCTGGGGCCAGCTATTTTAACTGCAGTCTTCTCAGCTGTGAAAAATGAGACCAGCAATCTTTACAGCTTTAGAAGAGAGTGGTGTTTATTAATTAGCTTGTATTTCAAAGTGCTTCACAACTGGAAAGTTTCATTATTGAATTAAGGAAATTTTTCCTTTCATTTTATCCCCCACCACATTTGGATGAGAAGAAACTGTGCTCGCTGAGGCTGTGAGAAAAATGGAGGGATTCAGGCAAAACAAGCTAACAAACCTGACTTCCAAAGGTAGTGGCTCATTTCCCTGACTGGAAGATGGCAGCTATTAAGAGGAGCTTTGTAAATTAGGTATCGCAAAGGGCAGCCAAACCTGCTATCTGAAGAATTGCATTCGTTTTAGACTTAATTTTTATGATCCCTTCTAGAGAAGAAAAAAAAGAAAGAAAGAAAGAAAGAAAATGAACCAAAGCACTATGATGGGGAGGAGGAGGGCTTGAAAATGAAGCCTTCCCCTTCCAAAGGAAGTGGCAGAAACAATACAGGTTTTCTTGCTTGAGAAATGGAAGTTTGAACCTCCTTGCTTTCCAGCCTTTAGATTCCCAAATCTCCTTGTCCTTTTACTCACATATGCTAGCATGAATACCCACCAGGCTTTTCCTAATAAATGTTCATTATCATCTGCAGATTAATTGTTCAAAGCAGAGAATGTGTTCCTTTTCTCCCTGTGGCTAACTGCCCACATTAACATTTGTATTTGTTTCCATACTGTGGAAATGCAGCTGCCTGATTGCTGCTGTACTTCCCAGCCTCCTTTGAATCTAGTTGGGATCATAGGAGTGGTCTCCATTGAAGGAAGACCAGCAGAAGTAGGGTCTCTAAGAAGTGGCTGTGCCTGTTCCACTATCTCTATGTCTAAAAATGATTTTGAAGACAGAGCACATGGATAAGCCTTAAGATAGAAACCTGAATCCTGCATCCCATAGATAAGGAACATCTGCTTTGGATTGTTATCTGAGTGAGAAATAAAATTCTATGGTGTTAAGCCAATTTTTTTTGAAGTTTGTTATTACGCCAGCTAATGTTATCCTAACAGATACACCGCCAAAGCTGACACTCCTCCCAGGCCCCCTATTATAGTTGCATTTTTCTTGTCATTGAAACACCTTAGGACTTTCATGATACCCAGTGTATTGTGGGGCATATAAAGTATTTAATAAATGCATGTGGAATGGAGGAAGGAAGGGGTGATGGAAAAGAAAGGGGAGAGAGAGGGAGGGAGAGAAGGGTAGAGGGAGTGAGGGAGGGAGGGTGACTGCATTAATATGTATGCATTTAAGGTGACTTATTTAAAAAATTTTTTTTTCAAACTCAACATGCCAGCCCTTCTACCATTAAGTAGCAAAGAGGGGAAATAATTCTCCTTTCATCATAGTCTTCCAAAGGATGGACAGACAGCCACAGGGGAAATAGCTGGCCAGAGAAAAGCAATCCCTTAGAGAATGCAATCCAAATATCATCACCCAGGACAGCTGGGGCACTGCCAACATCTCCATCAGCAACTTGGAAGAGTTGTCTGTCTTCCGAACACAATAAAATTGGAGGCATGAGCGTCAAGCGCTCCAGCCAGCACAATTACATGAAACCAGAGCACATTATCACTTCTAGGTTACAGAATTTATCACCAACCACGATGGAAAATAAAGACAGAAATGCTTGTCCAAATTCATCACTCACAAAGGCAATATGTATTAATCCTAGAGAAGTTATGTATACCGTACACTTTCTAGCAAAAATTTTAGCAAACAGAGCAGAAACAGATGCCAGCATCTTAGAGAAAAAAAAGGAAAATGAAAAAGATGGTTAGTTTGCTTCTGTTCAGAAAATATGCACTTGATAATCTTTATTATTGAAAAACCCCTTTCAAATGCACTGTGGCAAGCATTTCTCTTTGGGGCAGTTCCCTGCATTTGAGAACCTGCTTCTCACTTGAGGGGAACAGAGGAGTGTGTTTGTATTCTGCGTGGGAGTCTGCTGATCCAAGTTTTAAGCAGTGTAGCAGAAATCTTTCTACTTCTAGGAAGCCTATATTCCATTTGCCGTGAGGATTTGCCTCCTGTGGCAGGACACCTGCCATGAGCATCCCTAGAACCATGCTCCTCAGTCAACAGAGTGTTATTAGGTTTTATTATAGCTGCTCACTAATTGTCTCCACTCTAAGATGAACCCCTCTGTGAGCACAAGGTCCATAGTGTTCCTGGCTCAGTGCTGGTATATGCTAGAAGTTCAGAAATTAGGGCTGGATTAGGTTGTGATTCTCTGTAATGAAAATTCTTTACACAGACTTCGTTTTCACTATCAGTTTCCTCATAGACAATGAAAAGGGAAGTTACTATGGTTCTTGCCTAATGTAGAATTTTGAATTATTTAAATATATGCTGGTGAGACCATGGTTGAATGGTTTATCAGAGCCAGAATTATAGACTCAAAATTTACGCAAGGTAGAAAAGATGGCTGGGGAAAGGAAGGAAGGTGCTACAGAATCCTTCAAACCCAAGATGCGTCCCTTAGTCCAACGATGCTTGGAGTAGTTCCCCAGACCCTAAAAGTGAGTTCATTTGCAGAACACCTGAAAAAGAGACCACATTTTATGACATTTGCCTTTCACAGTGATGTTTACATTAGGGAGCTATATTTTCCCTATATTTATTTTGAAATCATTTAGGTTTCCCAATGAATTGACATTCTCATTTTCTTCCCTATTCCCAGATGAAGGAACTGACTGTTTGAATCCGTGCAGTGTTCTGCAGAGGGCTGTGGTTGGTGGTTGGTGGTTGGGACGCTCTGGAGCGCTGCACTTCGAAAAGAACATATTACTTGCATTTAAGAAAATACTTACTTGACTGAATGTCTAGCCACTAAAATAATAATAGCTCATCAAAAAACAGTTATTCCAGATATTCTTCCAAGAGTGGCAGTCAGATTTCCTAAGGAGTTCAAGACAGACAATTGTGAGGAGGCAGGGCCAGAGGAACAAATCTTGTTTGGAAGCAGAACACGGGTTAAGGAACTTAGAATTTGAAATATAGGTAAAAAAAGCAGGAACACACTGATCTCCTCTGTGACATCCAGTCTGAATTTAATACAGGTGAGTGGGAAGTAAATCACCATCTGATGTTTTGTGGCCACTTCAGAAATGTGCTAGTAGTTTCAACCAGTCTAGAGTCAACACTGCAAAACTGCCAGCACTCCTGACTTGGGCTGGCATGGCACAGTCTTGGGCTAAAAGATGCCCAGCAGGACCTGGTACTGTCTACATGAGGGTGGGTGTCAGGGTGGGGACAGAGCGCATGCTTCCTCGAGCTGGCTCCCAGCAGGAGCAATAAGCCGAGAAGTGGCAAGAGACTACGAAACTCCTTAATCTTCTCAAGGTAGTCATCGATTTTTGAAAAAATTCAATAATAACACAGTATATAGATACTATATGCGTAGATAATATAATATAATAATATATAGGCACACTTCAGAGAGATTACAGGTTCAGTGCTAGACCATCCCCAATAAAGTGAATGTTGCTATAAAGCAAGTTGCATGACTTTTTTAGTTTCCCAGTGAGTATCAAAGTTATGTCTACAGTCCAGTCTATTAAGTGTGCAATAGCGTTATGTCTAAAAAAGAACAATGTTCAGACCTTAATTTAATATGACACAGAAATACAAAGTGAGCACATACTGCTGGGGTTACAGATGGAGCCCTAAGCCAGCTCATGGTTGTCACAAACCTTTAAATGTCAAAAACATAAAAACCAGTATCTAGAAAATACAATAAAGGGGATCACAATAAAATGAGGTGTGCCTATGTATATATAGGTACATGTATGGGTATTATTCTTATAGAAAAGTGAATTAAGAAGGCATTTAAACTTAGATTGTGGTGACGGTCGCCCAGCTCTGACCACACAAAGCACTATTGCATCATACACTTTAAATGGGTCAATTTTATGATATATGAATTAAATCTCAATACGATTATTTTCAAATTAATGTTTTATCCACCTTATCTTTCTTAAAAAAAATAACACTGGATTTTTGTTATTATTTTTTGACTTCCTTCCTTCTATGCTTTTGTTTTAACTTCCTCAAGTCTTGTTAGTCCCAGGACACAACCCAGCATTGCTAATTGTTGACTGGTGAACTATATAACATTATTTCCATTTTAGAGCTTCCAAGTCAGGCCACATCATGCATTTTCTGGGACCAGAAAGAAAAATGATCCCCCAAACCAAAAGTGACCCCAAGTGCCATCTCCATGACTCCTGCACCCCCCGCCCACCTTCCACTTCCTTGTCCTCTCAGGCGCTCACGCTGCTTGTGGTCTCAGGTCTCCGGTTTGAACCGTGATGTTTCTGTGGCACCTGCTTCTGGCACGCTAGGATATGGCTGTGACGGACAGAAATTGTTGTGCATGGTGTTTATTTTTTTGACCTCTCTTTAGAACTAGCTCACCAACGATACTGTATCTGCACCGTATCTTATCTAGTATAAATGCAGTTCTTTTATAGGTAATAACATCTTACTTAGCAGGGTTATGTTAGTTTCATTGGAGTTGCTCATCTCCTTTTGGGGTATTAGACTGATATATCAAGTAACTAGCCCAAAGCAGTGCTTCTCAAAACATCTCTTGTGAAAGATCAAATTTAAAATTTTGTCAAGAAATTGTTAACTTTCATGAAACCAATAAAATAAATGAACAGTAAAATAATTAAAATAGCAAAGGCATACAAAATACATGTCTTCTTTCTATTCGCTTGTCTGGGGTTTTGTCTTGTTTTAATTTTCATGTCACACTTCTCTTTATTTACACTTCTGCACGTCTTGCACACCAGTCTTTCCTCCCACCCAGCCCTCTCCAGTCCTTCCTAGATACTCCCTAGCTCCTTACTGCTCCCACCAGCTTACTCCACTCAGAAAAACTTCAATGCCACCCTCCCAGCACCCGAGCCCCGCCCCTATTCTTGACTGGCCATTCACCTTCACCTTCAAAGATAACCCTTGGCTTCTCTTTTTTAAATCAGATTAAATAGAGACATTAAATTCATCAATAAATATTATCAAAACTGTTTGATATCGCTATCATAGAAAAAATTTGATTTATAAAAACTATACATATTCATTGACAACATCTGTGGAGGTGACTAATAGAGAAGATTGCTGTTACACGCATCATTTTTGTAATTCTGTCTACATAATATGAAACTCTAAGTGGAATAAATGCCTGTATTAAACACCTGTATTCACTCTTCTAATGAAAATTTGTTTATCAACATTTAATTTTAATGTGATGGATGAGTCTGCTTTTTGCTTGTTAACTTACCTAATCTAGGTTAGATGGATGGCAATGCTACTAATAGGGGGAATGTATATCAAAGCTGTCTCTATTTTTGTATAATACTTAAGAGTAGAGAAAACGGTCTTGCAGAGATAGATTCTTTGGGATGAGGACAAAACAGGATATTTATTTATAACGTTTTCTGGAATGTAGCAAGTGATACTCTATTTGCAAAGCTTTTTCATTCTTTGTCAGCAAATAGTTCCACCTATTTATTCTGTAGAGTTATAGTGAAATTTAAATTAATTTTTTTTTTAAAGGAAAGGTACAGGTAGGAATGAAGGTGAGAGTAGAGGTAGGCAAACAAGAAGGAATGAAAAGAGAAGAGGAGGAAGAGCTTTATTTATTTTCTTCGTTTAGTTGTTGACATTTGGTGTTCACTCTGGCCCTGGGTCTTGAACCCTGGACCTTGGGATGTATGTGGGACTGCTCGGAGGTATGCTAGACCAGTAGGCCACCAGAGTGCATCCTAAATTAACTTTTGAAGAAAGATGGGGACCCTGTCTTTATTTTGGGGTTATCACTGACATTTAACCTTAATGCTATATTTAATATAACATCTAACCTGAATAGTACACATTTTAACATGGTCCTAGTGCTCATCATATATGATTCACTTAACAAGTTTAACCTCTCTGATCTGGTCTATATGCTGTTCAATGACATGAGTCCACTGACTATATATCTGGATGCCAGACAATGTCAAATTGCTATAAATATAAATATATATATATATATCCCCTTCTCTTAATTTCTATACCTACCTCATTGTAGACCAGTAATAGTTGATGCCTATCAACTGACATAGGATCACTCTTTGAGTGACATCACTATGTAGATATAATATTCCTTTAGTTCATCAAAGCTATTGAAATCATCACTTATAATTAATTCTAGCGTAAGTTTAGTGATTGAAGTGAAATTTTATGATTCCATGAATTAATGTTAATTTAAAGGGACGGTTCAGTATTGTTATCTGCAGCTTTATGTTCACAGAAGCAGCTTGTAATAGCCAAGACACAGAAACAACCTAAATGCCCATCAATGGATGACTGGATAAAGAAGCTTTGGTGTATATATTCAATGGAATTCTATGTAGCTACTAAATAAGATGAAATTTTGCCATTGAAACCATCTGGATGGAACTGGAGGGGATCATGCTAAATGAACTAAATCAAGGGGAATAAAAGGAAAGTAAAGGATGGTTTCACTCACGTGTAGAATTAGATGAAACAAAACAAATGAACAGATAAACCTGAGTAAAATTCAGAGGACACAAGATGATGACTACTGAGTAGGGGTTGTTGGGAACAAGGTGGGTGCAGAGTGTAATAGCCATAGACTGAGAAACAATTTCAGTAACTTAATGTGAGTCTAACTTTGTAAACAAAAGAAATAATAAAATTATTATTTTAAAGAAGTTTCAAAGTTGCTGTTAGATTCTTTGCTTGAGTCTTTCCTTTCAAGACTTTTACCAATGACTTAGGTGAAGGTATGATATTATACTCATTGGATTTTATAATATAGTTTATACATATTAAGCACTTAGCTTGTGTGATTCATACACTAAGCTAATTATTTTTACAATGTTGCTTTATTTAACCTTTAGAACAGTAGTTCGTGATGTAGGGTACTATAATTATGTTCCACTTGTAGATGGGAAAGTTGAGGAACTTCTTCAAGGCCACACAGCAACTTAGTGGTAGAGCTGGGACTTGAATCCAGTCCAGAGGACTCCCTATCCAAAGCACTGAACCATCTCACTGGCCAGCCAAAAACTGGCTAGAACTGGCACAATTCTAAGTGAAAGAAGTAGAATATTTAAAATATTCTCTAGGTGAAATTGCTGGGCAAAAATCAACACTATGAAATTTAAGAGGAATAAGTGTCAATTCCGCTATTAGATTAATATAAGTCACTTACACAAAAACAGGCTGAGGAAGGCCTGGCATGTCAGAGTCCCTCGGGATCACTTCATTTCCTACTGACCTCATCTCTGACACCAACCACCCTAGCTGCACACATCCCTAGAGTTTCCATAGGCTGTTTCTGCCAGCAGTACCTCATTTAAACATATCAATGTCCTGCTCTGAGATTTGTAGGTACCATACCACCAGAGGACTGATCAGATTTGCAAGCAATAGCAGCTGGGGCAACTACTAACTTGGGGATGGGAGCCGATGGATAAACATTTCCATTTCAGTGCTTTTCATGGTGAGCAATTTGGAGATGCATTTTGTATCCTCAGATGGTCTTGGAAAGATCAAGTTCCAGTTGCTTGCCACAGGAACCAACTCCAGAAAGCACTTTCAGTTGACTTTTCCTCCCTCTCCATTTCATACTCCTCCAGACATTCAGCCCAGATCCTTAGAGTCACTTCCAAAGACAACACCTAGATGCAAGTTCCTGTTTCAGACTACTTTGGGGGAAAATCAGGAATATTAGTTTGGGTTGCTATAAACTGGGTGGCTTAAACAACATTTATTTCTCACTGTTTTGGAGGCTGGGATGTCAAAAATCCAGGTTCTGGCAGATGTGATGCCTGGTGAGATCCTGCTTCCTGATTCATGTCTTGTCACTGTGTCCTTACAAGGTCAAAGGAATCTCTTTGATAGGGTACTAATCCATTTTATGTGAGCTATAACTTCATGATATAATTACCTCCCAAAGCCCCCACCTCCAAATACTGTAACATTGGGGACTGGGTTATAACATAGAAAATTAGTGTGGGTGGGGCACTCTGTTGTATCACGTGAAGACACTGGCCTGGCAGCAAATCACATAAAAAACAGATTTTAGTAGATCGCAAATTTAACCAAAAATAGGAATGTCATATCATAAGAACGATGAAGGAGAAGAGATGGGAAAGAGAAAGAGGAATTGGCATAAAGGCATTACCATCTTACAACCTCCAGCAAATAAGATGACAACATCACTTCACCATTCTCAGAAACTCAAGCCTTCTCATTTTAGGGCACTTTACATTATTTTGTGGGTACCAAAAGGGTTGGATTGACAGCCCCCTACACACACACAATTTCATGAGCCCATCAATTTGGGCTGTCACAGTGTGACTCTTCTGTTCTATGCCCAGACCTATGTAGCAAGGCTGCTCCTGGCTATCTTGGATCAACTCGAGGGGTTTGCTGTTTGACTTGTTTGTCTTGTTTTTTGTTGTTGGTTTTTACTGCCTGGGCTTTTTACAAATGAATTCTATGCCAAAGAGTCCTTGGAGAAAAGGCCTGCTAGAACATGTAATGGTAAATATTGCTAATAATACCTTGGGTATATATTGCTCCTTTCTTCCTAAATGCTTGATGTGTCTTCACATCTATGATCTCTTTTATCTTCATAGCATCCCTGTGAAGTGAACCAAAGCAGACAATACATGGGCCAGGACCTGACCCATCAGGTTTCTGAACTTCTATTAGGAAATTTAAGATACATTTGACTAAGTCATAGACACATTCAAAGTCTTGAATCTTCTAGATGAAGAGATCATTAGTCTAATTGTTTTCTTTGCTTTTGGGTTCTTTCCAAAGTTAATTACCAACCTTAATTAGTTCTAGTTATGAAATCTCCAAGCCTAAATTTCTGTAGACAGATGCTACTTTTTTAGTTAAACCTAATATTTATAAAACCTCTCAATCTCATAGTTAGGCTTCTCCAGTTATGGTTGTCTTTATCTTTTTATAAAAAGAGTCATTGAAAGAGACACATCCAACCCTAGTGGCCCATGCTTACAGGTAATGGAAGATCATCTGCTTCCCTTTATTTTGTTTCTATATTCTGTTTGAATCTGGGCCTGTATTGGCAGGAGACTTAGGAGCAGAGTGAAACAGGTAAATTTTCATAGTATTAGAGATGACGGGCTTATCAAAAATGAAGAAAAACCAAATAGATGAGCATAAGTAAAGATCTCACATCTTCCAACATTGATGGCTTTGTTGTATCCAAAAATTAAAAACTGTTTTCAGGGTACGCTTACATGACCTGCTCCTGCCCAGGGCCCTTCAGGGTGGTTTGACTGTGCCTATAGATTATACCACTCAACCAAGAATCCTAATCATTTATCTGTATCTGAAATCATTTCCCCCATAGTTTCTTAGAGAAGACCCATGGGTATATGTACACATCAGTAAGAAAACTGGTCCAGAACTTAGCTGCTGTGTTTCTTAGCTAAGGTCTTTGGATAAACTCCAAAGCAATAAATCATCACATGTGCCAGGAGAGATTTTCTTTTTCTGATAGTCAGATCTATGTATATGACCCTAATATATACTGCCACATAGCAATACCAATAACAGTGGACACTTGATATATGGTATACCATTGAAAAAGTTGCAAAGTAGTACTTTCTCACTTATAATAAACATATCAGTAGAAGTAGCTTTAACTTGTAGTATGATCTAAAGAAATTTCTTTATAAGGGTGTAAATGGAGATAAATAGATTAAATAATTAGCAACAAACATTTAAAAAAGTGCAGAACATATTATTTGAATTGGAATTCAAGTGCATGAGGAATCATAGAAAACCAAAATTAAAGTTAAGAGGTGGTAAAAAATTAAAACTAGGCAGAAGAAAATACAGAAAAAAAAATATACAGAGTACAATGGTCAAGAACACAAATAACCCCATCTGCAGCCACGTGACAATAATATAAGCTTTGTCAAACAATATTAAAATTCAAAATTTAGTCTAAACATTGAGGTGGCCAAATAAAGCACATCTTCAGGCTGTGTTGGCTTCTTGGTCATCATTTTCAAAAGCCTGGAGGATAGGGTGTAAAGAAGAATCACTATGGAGTGGGCAGAGGGGGTGACAATAGGACAGCAAGGTCATGGAGAACAGATACTATGGAAAGAGAATGACAGAAATGGCCAAGAGAGGGCTCTCTGTCCCTTGGGATTCCCTCCTACCCCCACCCACCCAATATCAGTTCATGTGTGCTCTTGTGATAATGCCTTTTCTATTAAAGAGTGGAAGTCTCTTCCTTACAGTCAGGGCAGTATAGTAGAGTTCTTCCATATGCCTTTTCTGTTTTTCACAAAACCCCTACATAGTAGGGAGCTGGAAATGAGGACTCCTGGGGTCTCATCTAGTGGTGCTTTCAATACACCCACAAGATTTACCTTCAGCAAAGAATGACCAAGACACAGGGATAAAGGCGTCCTCCTAATTTGGCATTACATTTCAATCCTACCAGATTCGCAGTGGCCTAGATAATCTCTTTTCAGTCCCTTAGAGAAAAGATGTTCCATAAAGAGGAATTAGTGATCTTCCTAGTCCTGGCAGAGTTATCCTCTCAAATTTATCTAAATCTGTCTTCAAAAAACCACACAGAAGTCTGAACACCTAAATATGTCATCATATGAAGAATATAAAGTTAATATGTAAAATAATACAGCCATACATTAACCCAAATAGTGCTAATAAATTGTTAGACTTAGCAGGAAATGGAAAATAGTTAATGGAATAATGAAGAGTTTGTTTATTCCTGGAGCAGACGGCCATCATTCGTCATGTTCCCAGTTCCCCTGCCAAGAACAGCAGCTAACAGACTTGGGGGTTGATGAGGCGAGCCCAGGAAACCACTGCTTTCAAAATTCTAAAGGAAGTTCAGTTGTCACTCTAGGACTGAGAGAAATAGCAGGGACAATAATTCACATCAAGGGAACTTTGTAATGTCAACACACATAGAAGTAGGATTGCTAGTGATCAGGGACAGGGCATTTGGAGGCAGTCAGGTTTGAATCTGTGAACAGATCTCTGTGAGTGCTAGCAATCAACCTACTGTGTGTCTAAAGAGCTTACCTAGCCTTGCTAAGTCCCGGTCTGTTCTTTCATAAAATGAAAAAAATAACAATACCTAACTCAAAGGACGATTGCGAGGAGCTGTTAATACACAGCAAATGAAATGCCAAGCGCAGTGCCTAGGACATGGAGCACTCTCAACTAATGTTAGTGAATGCTCTCAGACCAAGAAGCAACCATTTATCCCAGAGACCAATAGTCTACATTTAAGGCCAAATATTTCCAAGGTTCTATTCACTATCAGAATGAAAGGGAAGTTAATTAAATTCAAGTGACGCATCTTCGGATCAGATACAATTATTCATTTGTTCAGGAAACAAAATTCACTCTTTGGATTAATACACAGAAAAATGTCTAATTACTGTCATAAATGATCAAAACCTGATTGGTCAGGTGTCATTTCATTCTGCAACAAAACTTAGAGAAAGTGAATTTAAAAAAACTTTTGTTATAAAGGAAAGAACATCACAGTCACTTGTTGATGATATAAAGTCAGATATATAATGCACAGCAGAACTCTTGTAATGGCGTTTAGGTCAATGTATGTCAACACTGGAATCACTTCCGGTTCATCTAAACACGCTGTGAGACTGTTACTAAGCCCATCATGAGTGACACACAACTGCCCAGTCTCCCCTGCAACTGTGTGACACAGAATAAAGGCTGAGAGACCACTTAGAAGCTTATGTATTTTTGCTATGATTTTCAATTTTAAGGTTCTTCAAAGCAGGAGTTTGATCTTGTTCATATTCTCTAGGGTATATTTATGGGTATCAATTTTCAAATGAAAGAAATCTTGGAAATGAAATATGTACAATAGTTAATTGCAATAATTTTAGTATTCAGGAGCTATTTTTTCCCTCAAAGTGTTGTGTGAATGTAAGCCGTGTATTTATTCAGCGTTAGGTCAATTAGAGGGACAGGTTTCTCAACAATCTGGTGTTAATTGTAAGTGAGCCAGATAATGTGGCCCAGAAACGTGACTTTCTGTCACCTTGACCTCCAGGCTCACTCTTTCTTTGGGACCCAAGGGCAAAGCCATCACACCACACAGGAATCAAGGTAGGCAACTTGGAGAGACTTGACAAGGGGGCACCAGCCATCTTGGGACCTCACTAGAAGCCACTTCCTTTCTGACCTGCCTGTGCATCTTTCAGCCGCTGCTTCACCCACCAGAAGAAAATGTTTATCACTGGGCACACTGCGGGCTGAAGACTGACCAAACAGCAAGGACTCCTCAGGAGATAATACCTAACAGCAAATGATTTCTTTCTCCACATCACATCTCAGGCTACCGCATTCTTTCCTACATCTAACACATGCGTAAGAACACATGGAAACGAAAATAAATGCTTCTAATTAACAAATGAAAATACAGCTGAGCCAAGCGAGAGCTGTCAGCTGTTTCAGAAGGCTCCTTGGCTGCCTGGCTGCCTGTGACTGATCAAACAGTTTGAACACATTAGAACCACGAAAAAGATGGGAGTCTCAGACTCTTTCATCCACAGAATGGCTTTTTGGTTCACTTCGCAGAAGAATTTTTTCTTACTTGTAATAAATGAGTTTTAGCCAGAATCAAATTTTGATATCTAAAAAAAAAAAAAAATCAGTTGGTACAATTGATGGCACCAGTTAAAGGAATGAAATACTTTTGCAAGGCAACAATGATTCATGAACTGCTCTTCCCTACAGGAGATGAAACCATTTGGGCTTTCCTCTGAGATGCTTATATTACTGGCAACATTTTAAAAAACTTCATTATATAGAGAAAATTCCAGCCTTCAATTTTTCTTCTTGAGAGGGTTCAGCGGCTGCCTTGGTTTATGTGTGTCTCTTGGTGAGTGTATGTGTGTGTGTGCACACACACACGAGTGTGTTTCATAAAATTAGATTCTAGCAAAGGAAAAGTGCATTTATGCAAAAGCAATTCATCAACTACTTCTGTGCTCAGAATTCACCGAGGTAATTTAGATATTTTAATGGCAAGGTAGTTTAGGCAGGTAGGAGGCGATGTCCCCTCCCCCATTCAGCAGCTATGGTAATAGAAAACGTGTGCTCTAAATGAATCTTTTCAGGAAAGTAATTCTCATTTTAATTATTTATCCACTACCAAATATAAAATATAATTACACAGCCAATGTCCATGGGAGCAAAATGTGCAGTGCAATATAGAGCAGGAGAGCGTCCTGATTTTAGAAATTTTCCATTTAAAAATGAAAGAAGATATTAAAAAAAAAATGAAGCTTTTAGTGTTAATCTGATTTTCCTAATGCGAGTGCTTAGCAAGAACCCACAACCAAACACAATGGCTCCCGAATTTGCAGTGTTTTTATCATGGCCTTGACCTTTATGATGTCAGACATATATTACTTCTCTGCCATAATTTACTATTGACATCATGGATTAAATTTGTTGTTTCAGCTAATGTAACTGAGCAAGCCAGGTAAATTGTGAAACCGAAGCCAGCTACTGAAATACGAGGGTTGTCAAGTATAAATTTACAAAAGATATTCAGACTGGGTGTGGAAGACAAAAATAAATGGACAAAGAAGCTGTTTTTGACAGACTGCAAGGGGCTAGAGACTTCAACTTGAACATTGTAAATCCAAATGTCACGAAACACTGCCACAAAGTGAGAGACACATCTATTCCTCAGGAATACAAATGGGAGTGGGAAACTAAACTTTCAAGATGCCGTACGTTTTTGAAAAGTGTATCCCTGCTGTCCGTTAACAAACTCACTGCTCTCTCCTTCCTCTCCTGCTACCCCCAACTTGGAAATAACGGCAAAACCCTGCCTCAGAATCCATAATGACCACAAAGCTCGTGTTTCCTGGGACACCCTCTGGACAAGGAATCAAGAAGGACAAGAATTACATTAAGACGCATTTTGTAAAGGAAAGTAAATTACCTTGGTAACTGTATTCCTCGCACATGAGCCATGACCAATTTTCATGTCTCAAACAAATAATGTTTTTAATACCGAAGTGTAAGTCGCTTAAGAGGAAGTACTGTAACCACCGAAACGTGCAAAGGCGACTCCACCATTCAGCACGGAACCCCCTTGGAAAGTAATCGTGCAGCCTCCATGACTGCTCTCTTAGAACAACAGTCTGGTCTGCAGGGGTGTGGCTGTGTGAGACTGCTAGTTCATCATCATACTTTCTCTGTAATCTTCCTAATGTCTGATTTTTCCAGATAGCCTGCAAGCCGAAAACACTTTAGAATAACCGAAATCAGAACCCAATAAAATGTGGGCTATGTGACTGGATCAATGGGTGAATAACACAAGAATAAGAAGCTTAGAAAGAAGAAATGTTTTTCGATATTACAGCTTGTTGTCACATTTCTCAAGTATAGTCCAGGGTTAGACTACTCATCATGGGTGGTAGTCAGTGATCATTTGTGGGGGGGAAGGGAGGTGGAGAGCCTGGGGTTCCTCTTGTCCTTATAAACTCACTTAATAACCTATTAGCCTATCTTTTCTATGAAAAATGAGGGAACTCCATCTGAGTCCATGAGTCAGACATACGATGAATATTTATGGAATACACATAGTACTTTATGCTGTACTGGGCCTTGAAATTACTTAGTAGTAATTACAAATAGACTTTGTCCTCAAGTTAACAGTCTTAATATCCATGCGTGTCTATGTGTAAAAGCAAAAAATGGATGTTCTAAGAGAGACTCTAAAAAGAGGACAGGAATACACTCTTTGCTCCTTGACCCAAATAGTGCCTTTGACTAAGCTATCAAAAGACTCCAATTGGGCCAGCCGGTACTTTGAGGTAGTCATGAAAAGAAATGACACAGAAAGTTCTCATTTATATTCACTTTGGTTAGCCAAGGAGATCCCTAGATTGAGAATGGGGTGACCTTCAGAGACCCATCAACATCTTGGGTATGAAAAGCCTGGAGGAAGATGTGTTTTGGACCTAATTCAAACCGAGAATAGAACAAGCTAATTCCAGATGCAACCTCAGAGTGTCGCAACCTGCAAAGGAGACTCTAGCTTGCCTAGACCCCTTGACACCTTTAAGTTAATTTGCACGTGAGTCACTGCAGACTAATAAGACATTTTGCAGGACTCCTTCTCCTGGTGCAGTTCCAATGCCCATGATCCAAGGTCTCTCTGTTTCTTGGGCCTACATGGGTGAGAAATTCATTGTAAAAATGGATAAGTTAATTCCTCAGGAGGTAAGTACTATATTTTTTTTATTTAGAAAAGTATCTTCCTGTTTAAGAAAATTCACAACTCTTACTTTGCCTGACTCTAGCAATCAGTCAACATCTCATATTTTCACAAATTGTTTTCATTAGGTTGCACATTAATTTAGTAAACTCTCTTTCCAAGCCAATGGATTAGTTCAGATGTGTTCAGCTACATTTAACAAAAACCCAAATACAGTGACTAATCCAATATTTTCTCATATGTCATGAAATCCATGGGTAATATGCACACAGTTGGTGCAGCAACTTTCAAAGCATCAAACACCAGGCTCTTTCCAGCTTCTTGCTCTGCCCTCTTAACACCTGGCTTTCATCTTCGTGGTTTCACATAGAAAAGAGAACATGTCAGGGATGTAGGAAGAAGTGGGGCTTGGATCAGGAAAGGAAAACTTTCCCAGAAATCGTCAGCAAAATTGTACTTAGTCAAAACTGAGGCATTCTCAACTATGAAGGAGACTGGAAAACAGGCATTACATTGACTCAGTGCATCATGAACAAAATAGCAAGTCTATAGGCAGAAAGAAAGGGAAAGAATAGAGATTTTATAGAGAGTAGAGCACACTGCTGCACCCATATACTTGATGCTGCTGCTTGTTGAAATGAATTATAGGCAATAAGAACTTGATACTGTTTTATGTTTTTCTAACATACATACATACACACAATTAAAAGCTTTCCTTATTATTTTT
This sequence comes from Solenodon paradoxus, assembly GCA_004363575.1. Taxonomy (NCBI): domain Eukaryota; kingdom Metazoa; phylum Chordata; class Mammalia; order Eulipotyphla; family Solenodontidae; genus Solenodon; species Solenodon paradoxus. The sequence continues at coordinate 378,566 of RJWH01000194.1, read as the reverse complement.
TCTCTGAAGAATGGGAAGATGTGCTATATAAATAAAGTCCCTTGAACCATTCCTTATTTGAAAAATGACAAGAATACTGGACCTTGAGAGAGAAAGCCTGCGTTTTGGAACTGATTTGTCTACCATGCTATTTTCCCTCTCCGGGCTTCAGTTTCCTAATTGGTCTTGCTGCCCACATTCTTGGTACTTCTGCTTATCCATTCTCCACTCAGCAGATAGACACATGGCTCTCCACTGCCAAAAAATTCTCCAGTGACTGGGGATGAAATCCCAAGTCCTCAGGACTGGTCTTTGTCTATGTCTCTTTCTTCATCTTGTCCCACCCTCCCCTTTGCCCTTTTCGCGCATTGGCCTTTTTTGTTCCCTTAAACGTGTCAAGCTCACAGTTGGCCTTTGCATTTGCTTTTCTGTCTGGAACATTTTCTCCCAAGGTCTTCAATGACTGGTTCCTTCTTATTCACATCTCAGCTCAAATGTTGCCTCCTAACAATGATATATAAAGTGCAATTTTCCACCCAAACCTTTTCTCTCACAGAACCCTGCTTATTCCCTTCAGAGAACGTACCACAATCTTTAATTATCTTGACAATTTATTTGTTAATTGTCTGCCTCCCATTGAGAATATAAATTTCTTGAAAACAGGAACCTCCTCTCTCTTATTCACCATGGGAAATTCTGGCACAGTTTCTGTCAAGTATACAGATAACAAATATTTGCTGAATAAATGAATAAACAATGAAGGTCTTTAACTTGATCTCACAGGGCCTTTCTAACTCTATAACCCTGTGATTTCCATTTCACAGGGCTACTGTGAAGATGAAATGAGACAATGTATGTGAGTATACTTATGGATAAATGTTAAGGCTATTTTTTATTTTGAAATCTTAAGTCTATAGTATGATTCAGGGCATCTGTAACCTGTCAAACAAAACTTGACTCTTTGAACATTGTTTACAAAACAAAACCTGAAGTGATAGAAATTAGATTCAGAGAAAATGACCCATTTTTGAAACAGTGTTTTCCTAAGAGGGGCTATTTTGGAAAATAATACCCAATGAGCAATTTTTTCCCTCAGTCAGCTCCATAGAAAGTAATACTCATGTCCTACCTTATAATACTTGAGGAAGTTCTGTTTGCAAGTCATTTTCAAGGACAGCAATTTATTTTGTATTAGTGATTATGTGAACTACAGACCCCACTTAGTGAGAGCATATATCTGTGTAATACCTACCAGATATAAAATTTCATTGATGTGAGATCAAGAGTATAGAAGATATATGCATTTGGAAACTTCTATAGCACAATTGTATTTCCAGATGGAGTACAGAAAAGAAGCTGAACCCCTGAGTCTGCCTTGCTTTTCTTTAGTTGTATGTCAGACATGATTGGAGCAAGTCAACATTTGCTTTCAATGACAGAATAAGCATATTCTATCCCAAAGGGTGATGAAGCAGTCACTTCACTTTAGTGGGTAACTCATGTCACCTTAGTTTAGGGAAGTTTCATTAGGGATGCTGGGCTTTGTGTCATTCTCCTGCATCTAACTTATCAGTGGCTCCCCAATGCCAATGGCCACTAAGGTAAGTCTCATCTAGACTGACATCAAGATCCCTGAAACACGACCCAATCTAAGTCCTCATTTTCCTGATCTTATATAGGCAATCAAGTATTCTAGCCAAATTGAACTCCATGGAATTTTCAGAATGTGGTTAGTATTGTCTTACCTGCCTTGCCTGACTTTGCTGTCCCCAACTCTTGAGAACCCTCTTCTATATCCCTATTGTCCCCATCTATAGAAAAACTGACCTCCTTCTTAAATCCTGGAATGCCCCCACCCCAATGTGGAAGTCCTCCATCCATCCATCTTCTTTGCATTTAATGATATAATTATACTTCATGCTTGTTGAGATCATTTACCAGAGTGTGTTCTAAATGCTTCACATGGCTTATCTTAGGGAACCTTAAAATAATCTATAAGCACTACTATAATTCCACTTTCAAGATAAAGAGACTGAAGGTAAATGGCACTATAAAACCAGAACCACCACTAAACCCTGCCAGAGCTGAGAGCCAACACAACACCAGGGAGATCATTTCTAGAACCAATGGTGTGCTAGAGCCAGCTCATACCAGCTTGAGAGAGCTCTTTGTTAGCTTCTTTCTAGCATCCAGTGGTGTTACGTGGTAGTTTGAAATAAGCTATAGTAAGAGACTTTCACTATGGAAATAGACATGAGATACAAATCAGTACACTGCTCATGTTATTCCATATCACCAGATATTAAACATTTACCAGTAACCCAACTGCCTAGAGCCCATTCTCTCAACCATTACCTTAGATTGTCTCACCTATTGGTGTGTTTATTCTCATTATATTGTTCCTCAAGGTAAGAGACCACATCATACTCTTTTATAACAATGTGCCATGCTTTTCCTTGTATACAGTAAATATGCAATAAAGTTATTGGACTAATTTGTAATTAATTTTAAAGAAGATTCTTTCTTAAATTGATGTACCAATGGTTCATAATACTGTATAAATTTCATGAGTACAGCTTTACACCTTGATATATATGTATATATATATATATATACACACACACACACACACATACACATACACATACATACTACACTTTATTTACCACTTAACTTCTAGGGCCATTCACCACTATCAAACTGGCCCCTCTACCTATTCTTTCACCCCCACTTCCCCTCTGATAACCATTTTGTTGTCAGAGTTCAAGAGTTATTTTTATAGTGCCTTGTTGTTTATTTACTTTGTTCCTTAATATTCCACCTATGCAATTCATTCCCAAGGTAACTAATGCTAATATCCTATTATGAAATGAAAAAAAGGAAGAGTTGCTCTCCTACTTAAACAGAACCATTTCTAACTCTTAAATATTACACACTTGGAGGAGATGCTTGTTGTGAGTGTGAAGAGCATTGAGAAAAGAGTCTGGATTCTGAACCCAGAAGGAATCATGCAAGCCCCATGTTTAACCAAAATTAAGCTCTAGGATTTAGTGGTTTTCCTCTTAGGAACAAGAATTTACTGATTGTCATTAAAGGGTGGAGTGGAGTAATGGCCTTTTCAAAGTAGAATCACCCTCCAACAATGCTGATATCTGTCCCCACCACTACCACACTACCTCCCCTATCAGGGACCACCTGACACAATGAGTCTTCGTTAGTGACAGAGGGTTGGTGTTGAAAAGAGATACTGAAATAGTGAATTTCTCTAGATGTTAGAAATAGGTCAAAATTGCTTCCAGAACAAGAACATTAATGTGATTATTCTAGAGACAGTGCTAATTTTACTGCCCTATTTTCTCAACTTCTAAACCTAAATACTTCTAAATATATCTTACCCTTCTCGTATACTTCTTTACCCCTGTATCTTTGCTCCTTTCCTTCTTTTCATATAAATTGTGTTTCCATAGCATCTCCATCTGTTGACATCATACAAATACTTGCATATTACTAGACCTAACTTGTCATGTTCTTTCTGATTACCCACCAAAAGAAGAAATTACTGCTGAAACACATAGACCTTTGGGTTTGAAAGACTTATATTGCCTTCATCCAGACTTCTACCATGAGTATTACTTGGGAACGCACAGCTTCTCCTTGATAGCTGTACACAGGCCCTCCCTGTTCTCAGCACCCTCTATGTCCAGTCTAACAACACAGGATCTATAAGAACCAGGTATGTACTGTGGGAATCAATAAGTTCCTCCAAACTGAGAAGATAATTTGAGTCTAAAGAACAAGCGTAGGCATATCCATGATCCACTGTAATGTATTAGTACAGCAGGCGTGGGTCCTTGATGCCAGAGCTAGAAGATGGGGTTTTGGATGAGGCAAGATCCACAGCACCATCAAAACTACAGGGTTTTCTTTAACTCCTCTCTGATATGTATTAATCTTATCATCTAACTAAATAAAATAATTGTGTGAGAGCACTAGTGCCAATATCCTGTAGATAAGCTCCAGGCATCTTTGCTCTCCTTAGGATATTTTGAGAATATAGGGATGAGTGGGTCAAAGGTTCCAGGAACTGATTCTGGTTACATTCCTTGAAGAGGGTAGTTAGTGGTCATGGCCCTAAGATGGCATCATCCAAAATGGAAGCACTTTGATTTATATCAGGTTTCCTTCATACATGGAGACAAGTAGGAACATAACCCAGAAGTGATAGTAGGCCTAATATTGTTAGGACTCAGAGTAAATGAAAGTTTACTTTCCTCCAGCCTCTTTGCTCAAATTCTATCATGTATGACTAGACCTTCTAGCCCAGGTACTAGGTTTCTACTCAGAGTCTTTGCAAGGATCATGACCCAGGGTTGATTACTGATTGAACAGGACCTCAACCTCTTCTGCTTCCTGCCACTGTCTTCACTACAGAATGGACACCAATAAGGCAGAGTACTATTCTCCAAAGAAACAGAACCAATAGAAATTGCAGAGGTATAGGTATAGGTATATGTAATATTCATATATGTGAAGAGATTTAGTATAAGGAATTGACTCACATGATTATATAGGTTAATATACAATCTGTCATCTGCAAGATAGAGACCGAGGAAGGCCAGTGGTATAGTTCTAAACCTAGTTCAAAGACCTGAAAACCAGGAGAACTCATGGTATAAGTACACCCATTGTATAAACCTAAAGTCCTGAGAATTGGAGGGCCAAGTTTTTACCTGAAGGTAGAAGACTGGAGTCCAGGCAGATAGGTAGAGAGCAAATTCCCCCTTCTCTCTTTTTGTTCTATTCAATCCTTCAATGGGTTGGCTGAGTACCACCCATATTAGGGAGAACAATCTGCTTTACTCTGCTTATCTCTTCTGGAAACATCCTCACAGACATACCCAGAAATGTTTAATTATTTATCTGTACATCTTGTAACCAGTCAAGCTGACACATGAAGTTAACACATGGTTAACTTCACTAACCAATAAACATGGAACATGCTGGGTAAACTTTGGCCTTCAGGAATAGTCTCCAGGAGCTCCCACTACCATTTCTGCCCCACCAGACCTCCTTTAGGTCAGTCCCCTTGGATAGTCTGACCTTGCCCAGGTCATAGCTGAGTTTGTCATGACTCTGAGCATTAGAAAGATTAATCTGCTGAATTCTCCCAGGAAGGGATCAACTTTAGATATCCTATTGCCCTCTCAGTGCTTATCCAGTCTACATGCCCAACTTGTTCTCCACTCCCAAATGCACACATGACATGGAGGAGACTGTTTTTTTCAACCAATCTTAAACTCCCTGAGAGCAAAGACTATGCATTATTCATCTGTTCTTGTCCCATAGTGTTTAGCAATGTACCAGCCCCAAAGCAGGGATTGCCTTAGAATAAAATTAATTATATCCAAAGATAGTCAGTGTTGTGACAAAGATATTCAAGTGGGTAACAGGCTGTGTGGGGCATTTTAAAAGACTGAGTAATTAATGGAACTCAACTGTACTAAATTCTACTTGGAATAGTAGGATATGGGATGATTCTGAGGATTTGCACTTTATTGAATAGACACCCTATATACTAGGTGCCTGGTTCTATGAAGTTTAAAAATAATAATTTATTGAATCTTGAGGAAACATACAGGTGAAGTAACTTGCCTGAAGTCACACAGCTGAGTTGCACAGACTGGCAGTAGAATGCTGCTCTTAGCCACAATGCGATGCTGCTTTCCTGAATGAGGCAGTTAGGAAGGAAACCTGTGGTCAGTACATTGGGTCAGAATCAAGTTTTGGAGTGCTACATAAAGACGAAGAGCCAGGGAGGCAGAATGCTAGGGAAGCCTAGAAGACAGAGCTATAATCAGGGCAAAGATGGCTGACTTCTCACTAGACATGGGTGCAGCTAGAATCGAAAGGGTCTGAACCAAGGAAAGTAAGTTAGCAAGTTCTCAACCTCAATCTCTTTCCCTAGAGAGTAGAAAGTCAGCTGATCCATCCTTGGCAAGCAGTTTGGTGTTAGGGGCAGGTGCTAAGAGCAGATAGCCTCAGTATTGGAGGCCAGTCCCACCCCGAAGAGCTGTTGACCTTAGTTGAGTTACATAGCCTCACAGAACTTTAGTTTCCACACTGAGGCCACCTCCTCCATGGATTTGTTATGAGGGTTAAATGAGGTAATGAGTGCAAAAGGCCATGTACTCGGTAAGAAATTACTAAATAAATGTTGACTAATATTATTATTACTATTTTCTTTTTTGCTAATTTCAAATGGCCTTTGATGTTCTCTGTGCTGATGAAACAAACTTAGAATTTATAGGATTTATAATTTGCACCTAAATTATGTCTTGCCCTGATCTTGGGACAAGTATATCTTCATTGTGAAGAATTTATTCATTCTTAATTATTCTTGGGTGTCTACCTGTGCATGTATAAAGGATTATCTTATATACAAGAGAAAAAGATGAATAAAGCACTTGGTACTTTAGGCTGAAAAAAGATATTTTAGAAAAAAAATGAAGATTATTGTAATAAATGTTATCCTAGCAGTATAAGTAAATTGCTATGGGAAAATGGAGACTAGAATGCCTGGCCGTTAAGGAGAACCTGGAGTCTTCACATTTGAGTTGGGTCTTGAGGGATGAAGAGGAGTTTATAGGGAATGGGAGAGGGTGATTGCCAATCCTAAGGAATTATAAGAATGAGCAAAAATGAGAGGTGAGAAGGAACTAATTAGTCAGCTGGATTGTGTATAGGCTTGTAGAGAGATGCATTTGGAAAAGAAGGCAGGTGTTACATCCTGTAGAGAGCAGAACACTGTTGAGAACTTTTACAGAGGAAATTATGGGATTTGATTTGTATTTTAAAAAGATTACTCTGGAAGTAGTTTTAAAAAGCAATTAATAGTGGTTTAACCTGTTGGCCTAGTTGATAAGACCTGCAGATGTAGTCCACATACATACCAAGAACTCAGGTTTGAGACCTGGAGTTTAGGGGAGTAACCAAGATGAACAACTAAATAAAATTAGTTCATGTTTGTTCCTCCTCTCTTTTCCTTGCCTTCATTTGTACCTTCACCTCTCCTTAAAAAATACTGCTTAATAGTGTTGTCCCAAATTTATTAAAACCTTAAGTGATCTGCATATGACAATTAAATTTTTGCCCCTGCTATGTGCCTCCTGTACACCAAATTCCTTAATATTTTACCTTAAAATTATTTCATTCCTAAAATTTTAAAATAAACTTAACATCACAACCATAAATGGAAAGTCAGTGTCATTTGCGTTAAAAAACGAACACAATGGAAGTAATATTAACAAAGCAATGTCATATACTTTTCTTATCAAAAGTGTTGAGTCTGTAGACAGTTCCAATTCTGTTTAAAAAAAAAAGAACACAAAGTAGATTAGCGAGTGTCAGGTGGGTATATATTAGCATCAGCATCAGACTTTCTTAATTTTGCAATTAGACAAAATAAACAAAGGCAGGAAAGGCAGTAACTCTCTCATCACGCAATCCAATTTATGTGTCCAAGTTTCCTGGAAGCACCTTATTCTGTGTGAAACAGGGATTACATCAGAAATTTAAAAATTTTCTGGACCTACAGAAGAAGTACATTTTATATCCAGAACTAATGAGACTGAGAACACACACACACACACACACACACACACACAACTGAGGGAAAGAGTTCCACGTAACATAACACTCTGGAGTAGTTGCAATAGTTTTATTCCATTCTGTTCACTTTCCCTCTTTCTTTTTTAATGTTGGAGACACTAAAGTGATTTCACTACCCATTAACGTGGTAAAAATCTCACACCTAGAAAAACTTCGTATTAAGGGAAGCTGAATTGTAGGTAAGAAAATAATAGAAGAGCCTCTTGTAACAGACTAGGCAAGAAACGATGGTCCTAATGCATTCTAGTGAAATACAGGTAAACATTTTCAATTATACTATCAGAGTAATCATTATTCTCACTAATCAAAAGTTGTAACATTTCATGTAAGGGTGGCATTTATAAATTCATTTCTTATGAGTTTGTTTAATGTGAATTAAGCTCCCTAGTAACTGGCCAACTTTGAGGTGACATTTGATGGGAAATTAGTTCTGCCTGGAAAACTGGTCACTAACTTTAGCTTTTCAAAGCAATGCCTTCCATGGAAGTCAAATCTGACCATGCTAGTGTTTTCCCAGAACAGAAAGCATGCTGCTTTGCAAATGTCATTGACTTTATACTCTTCAAGAAATCTTCAACTATGGACACACTTAGTGTTAAGTGTGTACAGCAACTGTTTTGGATGACAGCTTGTTTGTATCCTTATGATAGGCAAATGAGTGTGACAGTGATGGAATTAAAGTTGAGATTCCATTGTGCTCATATCACTTTATTCAAGAGAGACTTAATGACTGAGCTCCCTTGAGCAAATACAAAATGTGAAAATATTTGAAGCTTATAAGATAAAGGAAAAAAAACCCTTTTCTTGAATGATTGTGGAAAGGCCACCTTTATTTACAAGTGTGGCTATAAAATAAACAAACTTCATCTTTAATTTACCTTTACTACCACACTAAGAAGCCTAGGTGTTAAGAAAGGACAGTGTACAGCAATGCATTTGCCAGACAAAAAGCTTTCCCTGTTATTAACGACTGGTGGTGCCCAGTGTAATCAAAGGGCAGAGCGGCAGTGATATACGGCAGTGACAGACCTCGGATCTTTCCTTCTCAATGCTAACCTAACAGCCAGCATCCTAGAGCTTCCAGTGCTGTATATCTACAAGATAAATAGCACAAGATATGAATATACGTATTGCTTACAGTCCTGAAAAGTATTGTTATATCCCCCTTCACAATCATTCTAAATATGACACAAGTGCATTTTTCACCATTTCAGTACAATCCTTGTTGTTTGTAAATGGCAAGAGTTTTCTAGTAGAGATTTAAAACCCTCCAGCTGTACCAGTTACTGCAGTCTGATTTGAAAACCGGTGCCTACACGGCTGATGGTGTCAGGACAGCAGTTTTCCAGAGATTCATAACCCCTTTTACGTTGACAGGCGGCATCAAAAGAAGGAATCACTTCAAGAATATACTAGAAATCATTTTTATTTTTGCTCCTCGATCATGCCAAGATGATCTAAAGGGAAAACTCAGAGTCACTCATGATATGAATTTGACATGAAGGAATCCATAAGAAAAATTCACTAGTGTTTTTATTTCTAGCTATTAAGCTATGCTTTTTCTCTCTCTCCTGCTCTGAACTTGTGACCAGTAAGTGCCATATTTTGCTTTGTTAAGGGTTGGAAAAACACACTTAATTGGAAATTATGGCTAGCGTAAAACACACACTAAATAAGCACCACGGAAAGAGGTTCGCTTTCTGCACTTACTCAGGTGGGAATTTCAGAAGAAAATTTCTATAATTACTGATCAGTTTTCCATTAAAAATATAGTGAACAAAACCACTGAATGGACAAAGCAAGGTCTTTCCCCAGATCAATAGCAAAGACACGTCCATGCACACACAGAGGAAGTCAGTACAGCTCCATGACCTTTTCATGAACTTTCCGGGAGACGGAAAGATCATTCAAAGGGCAGAGGTCAGCGTTCGTGCTGGTCACAAACAAAAATCAGATTTAGCCTCCTAATGAAGGATTCGGGGCTCTTGCCTACTGGTGCAAATTAAATACTATCCTTGAACATTTTCCTACGTTATCATTTGCAGAAGAAGCTGCTTTTGTGTTTACGGCACGTGTTAACATTTACTTACCAATATATATATATCATTTTGCTGTCTTTATTAAGAATCATCAAGCTTTATCAAGCTTCATCAGAAAACTTCAGTCAAAATAGGAATCTTTAGCTCATTCAGCAGGACAAATGCTCAAGATGTCCCTCTCTGACTGATCTGCCCCCACCCCAGTGCACACAGCACAAAGGGAACAGCAGAATTCCTGAAAGACAAGATAACAGAGAGCTAAGGGGAAAGCTTCAAATCAAAATGAGTGACAGTCATAGGGGAACCTGGGTGTTGCTCCTGTTAGGACGCAGACGCACCTCACAACAAAACAGATGCCGTTTCAGCCCCAGGGATGTTCTGTGCAGAAAAGATAGCAGGGAAAATACCTAGGAATCTGAAGTACTTTGCAGAAGAACCTTATTTCCAGTGGCCCAGGCTCAGGTCAGCATCACTGTGCCACCTGAAAAGTAAAAATGTTCCTAAATGGAAGGTGTCCACACAGGTACCAACTGCTAATAGACTGAAATCTATGAGACTCCATTAGTAAGAAGATACCTTTGGGGGCTTTGAGAAATCAGGTAAATATGAAAAGACAGGAGGAACGTTACTATTGAAAATTTAATATCCTTGTTATCAATTAGGAAGAAAAACTATTTTCAGAGAAACCGATGCACACACGACAAGTCTCCAATGGTTTGGCATCACTCTCTAGATGACGCACAGTAGTTCAAAGACTAGAGAGCTCTGAAGCGTGTAATAAATGCCTCGGGAGCATATAATGAAAACTAGTCCCCAATTATCTTGTTTCCCAGCATATATCCTATAGACATACATTATTCCCATCTATCCATGTTCTATTTTCCCAGACACAGAATTTAACATTTTAGTTACTTGACATATGATATAAGCAAATTTCAGTATTTCCTAAGGCTATTCTTACAAGTTGTTGCTTTGTGAAATTTTAACTAAATATTGTGTGTTAAATTGCAAACTCCAATAAAATAAGTTTATCTATATGAAAAAGTAGGAAGTGGGGTGGGGCTGGATGGGTGAATGATGATTAAGCCTATAGAACTTGAAATTTTGAAGGAAACTTGGGAGGGCATTCCGGCTTATTTTTGTTTTACAGAAAGGAAATCAAGACATACATAGTAATGGTGTGTGGTGGGGGCACAGCGGGGGTGGTGGGAGAGTTCAATCAGAACAGAGACGGACACCCTGACCAATCAGGATGGCTTGTGGGTCTAGTGCTAGGGCAGTACCCTGGAAGCCTTCCACAGGTACCAATTTAACCATTTGCCGGCTGAGTTACAAGAAGGTGGAGAATATACTGGAAAAGATACTGTCAGCTCAGGCAATAGATAGCATCATATCCTTAGTCCTGGGAGAAAATGGTGTTTTGTCAAATACCCACCTGCCTGAGTTAGAATACTGACTAAACTCTACTTACAAGATGGATAACCTTGGACAAGCTATTAACTACGATAGGCCTCAGTTTATTAATCTCTATAATGGACTTAATAATAGTAACTTCATAAAATCAGATAGAGAAGCATATATAATACCACACTAAATGCTCTGAGTATGCTATTCATCCACCCTTAGCACGCTTCTGAGGTAGATACCATCTATTATCAGCATTTTACAGTTGAGGAAGTAGAGTCTCTGGCAGAGTGAGAAACTTGCCATGATCTCGCCATCTGGTAAGAAGCAGAGGAAGTATGCAAATCCAGGAAGTCCTGCATGAAGCCTTATGTCAGCTACACAGTCTGGCCCCAGAAGCTCCTCCAATGTTGGTCTTAATGGCTCTGCTTAAATGGCCTCCTACTGAGAGCTGTAGTATTTATTTAAAACAAGTAAACTGCTTATAAAAGGACTCAATGTAATGGATTTCTGTCTATTTTTTTTTTCCAGAGAGATGGACTTGTTCAAATTTGCACAACTAAGTAGTGACAAAATAGTGTTAAGAGCCCATCTACTGGCCCTTAGTGCAGTGTCCTTCCTATCCGCTCCCACCCCCGCCTCCACAGCCTTGAATGTAGTTTTCAGGTCAGATTGTAAGATGACTCTGACTAGGGTATAAAAATGTGGACTCTCAAGTTGGATGGCCTGACACAGAACTTTGCCTCTACTGTTGTGTCCTGTGACCTTATAAAAACTTCAATGACTTCTTCGTGCCTCCCATGACCATCTGGAAAATGGAAATGGTAATAATTATATGACCTATCTCCTCCAAGTTATTGTGATGAGTAAGTGAAGAACACAGATAGATTATTTAGAACAATGCCTGGGACAGCAACACTCAGTATATGTTCACTATTACCTTTTTTTCTTCATTCAAGCATTTCTATGTAATTAGATCAACAGCAACATTTCAGAAATTTCACCTGTACTTTTCAGAAATATGCTGGGTCAAGAGGACTGAAGTGGATATCGATGGACTGAAGCACTAAATTAGAAGGATACTGAGTTATTTTAAGTCTCCTTAAGAGGAATGGTTAAGCCATAGTTCTGAAATCAGATAACACTTTAAAGAATTTTAGTAATATTATAGAGAAGGAAGTCTGAGAAAGAATTCTAGTTGAAAAAAGAAAAATTAGAGAAGAATCCACGAAAACATACCATATTCTAAGGACAGTAAATTTTACCAAGGGAAGCTTTAGGCTTGCAAGAATGATATTATTTAAATCAGAATGGGAAATCAAATTCAGGTAAATATAATTTGTGTTAAACATTTTTAAAAAATTTTTTTAAAGGAAAGGTGCAGGAAGAAGTGAAAGCGAGCAGGCAGGCAGGCAGGAAGAGAGAGGAGGAAGAAGCATTCATTCTTTTATCTGGTTGTTCATCTTGGTTGTTCCCCCCAGCCTAAGCCACAAAAACCTGTGTCCTTGGGATGTACATGGATTATGCCAGCTAGAGACCATGAACTTAACTGCTAAGCTACCAGGGATTGTCTAAAATGTCAATTTTTGAAAGAAAACATAATATAGAACAATGTAAATGTATATTGGAATGAACAGAAAATTATAATTAACCAGAAATAAATATGAAATCCTATTATGAGGGAGAGGGCATAAAGATTTAACAAAATCGATTTCCCTTCCATCCACCACCATAAACATGTTATTTAATTCTAGACAGAGCTCAGTAAGTAGATTTCTGTCTCTTCTCCCTTTTAATGTGTTCTGCTTGGTTTTAATCATGCTTCGGAAAGCAGCTTACAATGAAAGCCTTTTGTTGTCTGCAGACAGAAATGTCAGAAGCTGAGCCCTGACCAGAGCAAGGTACAAAAGAATTCTCCCTGAAGCCATCTGTCCTTCAAGGTCAGGCCCTGCACAGCTGCATGTGAGGGTGCCCTAGGATCACCTGAGTAACCTCTGGGTCATGTTCATATTTGAGATGCGACCTTAGATGGGGAAGAAAGGGGAAAAGTAGCAACATGATACTTAACAGAGTCTGATCCAAGTGATCACACATTTGGCTTCCTGCAAGGCGTAAATCCATTATCTTCAAAACTAGGCTGCTCACATTGTAGGCATTCCGCCTAAACAGCTACAAATGATAAGCCTTACTCTACAAAATTTTCTTTAAAGTCCCTTAGAGATAAGATTAAATACACACACACACACACACACACACACACACACACACACACACACACACACGCACGCACACGCACACACGAAAGATTCAGAGATTTCAGGGATCCACCATTATTTTTGTCCCTATTAATGGCCCTTCAAAGCTGTCTCCTTTTACAAAAACTCTGTTACTAATAATGAGACCATACTTTTAATAATAAACATTTTAAAATTACAGAGCTAGATCACCCATTATACTCTACCAGTCTGTATTTCTTGACATAGTGAATGCTTATTTCTATAACATCTGTTAAACAAAGTAGTTTAAACCAAGAGATTCTGGATAAAGAAATGTGTCTGCACTGCTTTCTTACAGTGCTTGAATAAGGTCAGCACATATATCTAGGAACCTAAGATACTATTGTTTTATAGCTTTTGAGCGACATTACAATAAATTTTTAAACCAATTGAGATCTCCTTTTGAATTCAGTTAATTAATCATAGAATCATAATCATGTAACTCAGAAGACTCCAGAGTACTGTGCTAAAGCCAACTCATAGAGCCAATTGTGTGTTTCTCTTTCCAGTTAAAATTTGGTAGCTTCAAATTAGCCACCGTACAAGTATTAACACCTTTGATACTGACAAATACTTCCCCCAGCTACCCCGTAGCTGATTGTTAAAATTTTACCCGTACACCACAGACTTAGCAAGGCTCTGGATTCAGCCCAGGACCTCCACGCAAGTGGGCGTTATTTCTGTGGTCACCAACCACTGAGATGCATAAGATACATGAATAATGTCTCTTATGCTTATGTCTTACAGAGATATGAATAGATAATAAGAGAACATGCAAATGGTTATTCTTAGTAAACTGTTTTTAAAACTAAAGTTTTAATAAAACTATTCAATGCACACAAAAATTACCTTTGAGTAGGATAAATTGAACTTTACATGTCAATGATTGAAAGCTAAGGTCTTGAATATGTTGAAAAATAGAGACTATTGACTAGCCCGAAAAGTCTTTCTTAATAAAAAAAAACCCAAAACTCTACTCTATATGTTGTTTTCTTTTTTTTCCCTCTAAAAAAGCTACCTCGCGTTAAAAAGAACAACAACAAATCAAGGGTTTTGATGAAATATCTTTCCACGTGTTTTACATTAGTGAGGCAACTTTCTCTCAGAAAAAGGTTGTTAAATACATTGGATTGAACCTGAACTCCCTATTAGTTCTGCCTCCTTCTTCGTCCTGGTGTTCTTGACTTTCAGTACTACACATCCTTCCAGGAGAGTTTAGTAGTAAAACCACGGAGGGAGTTAACTTTTATAGATTCTGAAAGAACAGTGTAACAAGATACTGACAATAATAAACAGATCAGTCTGGAAACAATTACAGCCATATAACTCTTGGTGGCCCCTTTTATATGATCTTTTATTTTTCTCTTCACAATGACTAACTTGTGGACTATCATCCATCCAATCCAGCAGGATCTAGTTGTTCGGGAGATGGTTAAACTACTGCAGGTTAATCCTGCAACCTGATGGAAATGCTTTGATTTGTCTCCCACAGAAAACCAATTTGAGTCAGTTATTTCACTAACAATTCCCAGCAGAATCAAAGGAGTACAGCCTAAGTCTCTTTTTAAGACAAATTTATCCTCCCACATGACTTTGTCAGCAAAGAGTTTCTTCTGAGAAGATAAGATTTCATGGATCTTCACGAAGTATCTATAAAGCCTTTACTTAATATTAAGGAAATGCAGAGTTTGGATATTTTTTAAAAATAGTGACACGATTCCAGTCTGGTTTAATATGATGTTGTTTCTGACACAGGTAAGTTTGACTCAGAAATTCTGAGTAAACCATTCAAATGTAGGCTTATTCCCAATACTCCTCGTCACATAATAGGAGGGTCTGGGTCCCTGATGTTTGATACTGGTGGTTATCCATTCAGTCAACAACACATATCAAGTGTCCTCTGGATACATGATATTGTAACAGGTGCTTCTGTAAGTCATTCTTGTTTGAACATTGCAAATATTTCTATATCTCATCTTCCAAAAACAGAGTCCATCCCCAAAAGGCAAGATAATCAAACAGTCAACGATTACCTCTCAAATAACAACTGCTGTTCCAAAATGGGTGACTCAGAATCAAGTCAGGTTCTTCCTGATCCAAGGCACTGTAAGAACAACCACGAGGGAAGGTGACTTTCTCCTGGGGTGCCAAACCCCTTCCAGGGCTAACAAGTCACTGAATTCATACTGTGTCTAATTGAGTGAGCAAAGTTTCTGGTGATGGTTGAAGAAAAGGAGAGAAAGAAAAGAGAAAGTGACCATGAAATTCCTGGACTTTGAGAGAGAAAATAAAATCTCTCTTTGGTATTTTAATTTTTAATTTCAAAGTGAACTAAGTTCAACATATACCATCCTCAAATAGCAAAGCTTAAGAACACCAGCCTGTATCAAGTCATTAACCTTTTAGGACCTATCAAAGCAATGTGGTGTGACTTTATTAATGAATGCTTTAATGTGATCTATAAAAACTAACAAACACAGACACTGGCTATGATTCATCAAATTTAATATTCCATCAAACCTTTCAGTTAAAAGATCAATGCTTTTTTTTAAAATAAGAAAAACCTCAGAATGAAGTCCTGTGCTTCAATTAAATTTAATGTATCAAAAATAAAATCTATGAGAATCTAATGCTATGTCCAAAATTTTATAAACAAACAGTAAAAGAAATAAATGCTATGCAGCATGAGTCGGAAGCTACAAAAATGTTTCATTGAAACCATAGACAACCATAGACAAGAGATGTAACCCTTGAAAGTAGAATTGCTGTTTAAGGCACACATTGTCTGCTATATTGCTAGGAGGTAAAGACCCTACTGTAAAATAACAGCTGGGCTTCTTGCTCAAGGCAAAGGCAAATATTACAGTGAAAAACCTAATTGGAAACTTCTAGAATTTTTGCATTGTTTTACTCAGTGATCTTTATATTTTGCAAACATTTATATATGCCTAACTTTCTCTATAAGATCCATTCTTATATAATTGTAACATTTACATTTTCCCATTGACATGTCGTAAACTTATAAAATACACAATGTATAAACTGTGCTACCACTCATGCTCACATTTAACATTCACATTTAACTCAAGAATTCTTGGGCAAAATTTTCCAAGTATCATTTTACTTTAAAGACACTTCATGTTTTTTCCTTTTTAAAGTGTTTGTTTGCTATGAATTTATCAGGAAAAAAATGAAGCAGAACAATGGTGATCTAATTGGTGATGTCTCACTTGATCTTATTCAAAATCTAGATCACAGTCAAAAAATTGGTGCTTAAAATTGGCAAAAATTCCAAACCAGTCCTGGGTCCTGAGAAATCTTGTGGACAAAGACCAAGGCCATGAATTATGTCACCAGGACAATCTTCCATGTCATCAAAGAAAAATCTGAGTGGACTATTATCTTTTTTCTCTTCAAATCATCCTGTAGATGTCTTTCAGTGTTTTGCAAACTTTATTCTACTTTATCTTGTTGTCAGATAGGTTATCTCTCATTTTACTAATGAAAAATCAGACACAGTGAAGTTAACTGATGAGCTAAGTCTCCAATACAACTAAATCAGGAGGCTACTGACATCAAGAGCTCAGTGTCATTTGTAATGACATTTCATGCTTCCTGGAACAGAGAATGCCAGGTTGTGTGAATGTTACCCAGTGCAGTTAGTTTTTCTCAAACACATTGCTTACAGTGCAAAGTTTTCAAACATACTTCAACATAGAGAGAGTGTGCATGTGTACTAGATTTTTTTAATGCAGGTATAGAATCTTGGTGATATTTTAACTGATATGAACAATGAAAAGTTACTATCTTTCTGTCTGAAACAAAGTGACTCCATCTTGGATGGTGCCCTATTAGGCATTTGACCACTGATTGCCCTCTTCCAGACATGTAACCAGAACCAGTACCTGGAACCTTTGACTCGCTCACACCTATGCTCCCAAATATCTTTAGGAAAACAAACATACCCAGGGTGTACCTCCAGGATCGACATCAGTGTTCTTACACAATTATTTTACTTAGAGGATAAGATTAACATATACCAGGGAGGAGTTAAAAAAGATCCCTTAGTTTTGAAGGTGCTATAAATCTTGTCTTTCAAAGCCCTATCCACAAGCTCTAGTACAGAGGATCCCTGTATGCAAGTTATTCTAATAAATTACTCTTATATTTCATGGATGTGCCTGCTTCTTTCTTGGGATTCAAATTAACCTCACAATTTGAGAAACTTATTCATTCTCACAACTGAATAATTTCTACTACAAAATGTGAATAATTCAATCATCTGAAATTGCTTAGAAAATCTCTTGAGTCCCAGGGTAGCCATAAAAAAAATAATGTCCATATGACAAAAACTGGTTCAATTTTAAAATTTCAACTATCAATCTCTTTTAGAAATAAATGAGAATACTACATGTAGAAGACTACATATATATACATAGTGAGAATTAGACTCGTAGAGAAAAAAGTTCAGTATGATTAAAATCACATAATTTACTCTAAGCCAGGGCTTTCAAAATATATTTCCAAACCATTCATCTGAGAGATGAGGATACTAAATTCTAAGAGGTTAGACAACTTAACTTCTACTACCATAATCTATGGACCACAGCTGACATGATCAAGTTCAATCATCTTATTTCAACTATAAAATGGACCTTAGTAAGGAGAAAGGGTTGTAGTAGATACATCCTGAGCTCCTTTCTGGTTATAACAACTAACTAGTCATTGATGCTCTATTTTCCCTGTTTCATTCCTTGATATTGGGAAACTGATGTATAATGTGTGTGTGTGATATCACAAGTCACAATATTGTAAACTCTTGAGTTTGTTGATAGTCCTTTACCAACAGGTAGAAGGGACCAATGAAACCCTAGACATCTAGAGCATGGCTCAGGTACATTTATGGGAAACAAGAGAACCAAAGACTGGTTCAAGGAAGAAGTCACTGGATGGCTCTGTGGAAACTGGGTGACAGAGATAACATCCTTCAATCCATGTGGAGGCACTAGCTGGAGCAAGAGTCCACACTTTGTCTCTTACTTCTCTAGACCAAGCCCTCACTATTCCAACTCCATATATTCACACCTCTGGGTCTTAGTCCTCAGAGATGCAGACAAGAACTTGACTTTTTGACTGCAGATGGAAGGGTAGGGCCATCATTGCTAATCAGGAATATGGTAGTGGAGAGGGATGAGAGTTGTAGAAGACTCTGCTTTCAGAGTTGCCTGAGCATGTTCTCAGATGCAGCTGAAGTCCTTTAAAAATGTATTGTAACATTCTGAATGTGTAATTAGGGATCCAAAGGGTTAGCGTTTCTTTCATTTAACCATCACTTAATGCAGCACTGTGCTGAGTACTGAATATTCTGCAATGTGCAAAAACCCAACAAGGTCACTATAGTCTGATCACATGTATTTATTGGTCAAAGCTGTCTCATATAATGAACTCATTCAGAGTGGATTTCATCACAGCAGCAGACTCTTTTAGTCTTTTGTCATGAGCTCATCACTGCCCAACTCCCCAGAACTGTCTACCCACTTTGACCTCTATCTTCCTGCAATACTGAACTACATAACTGTTCTCCAAAGCCTCCCCAATCTCTCATCTACATATCTTTGCACTTACTTTTCTTTCTCACTGCGATTATCTTCTTACTACTTCTTTCCTAGTTGTGCTTTTGAATCTCTTCTTAGCTACTCAGGAATCTTTCTCTTTAATCTCAGTCTCATCACAGATTGGGTTGGGTCCCCTAATGTGTGCTCCCATATGACACCTATCTCTCCTATAAGAACTTTCCATTGTTTTATGTTTAACGTAAAACCACTAGGTTCTGAGTGCCATGGGAACAATGTTCTCCTTTCTTGTTATTCTTATTATAAATTCCTCTTATTTTATATCTTAGCATCAGCACGGGATCTGGCCACAGGGTCTGAAGGTAAACTGTATTTGTATTTCAATTTAATTTGTTTCCTTTGTAAATCCGCATTTTTTTTCTTTTCTTAACAAACCAAAAACAAAAAAACAAGGGGAAACATAATAAAGAAACCCTCTTCATCACATGACTCAACTCTCCTCCTACCTCTTTCCCTTTCAGCAACCTCAGCCTTGCTGTCAAGTGTAAAGATTTAGTTTTTATTTAATAATTTGTTTGCATTTCTTCCATGTTGTCACAAACGACAAGATTTCACCTTTTATTGGCATGCCCTGGCTCGGGGAGTAGCAGTTGGATCAATCACTTCCAAAGGAGCACAGGTCACATACCCATGGATTTGAGTTCCAGGTTCAGGAGGATTCAGTCAGTGTGAACAACTAAATAAAAAATAAATTGAAAGTGCTTCTTCTTCCTCTCTCTGCCTGCCTGCCTACTTGCCTTCATTCCTGCCTGTACCTTTCCTTAAAAAAATCAAATAAAATAGAAAGATTTTACCTTTTTCTGGTTGAGTAGTATTCTTATATATAAGAATATATATTTATATATTCACCAGATCTTCTTTATTCAGTCATTTCTCAATGGGCATTAAGGTTGTTTCCATATCTTGTCTTTCTTTATATCTCCATTTTACTGAAAAGGTTTTGTTTTTTTCTAATCACAAATGGGTGGTGCATCTTATCAAATGCTACCTCTGAATCTATTGAAATTATCATATGAATTTTGTCCTTCCTTTTGTTGATGTTTGTTACATTAATTGATTTATATATGTTGAACCATCCTTGCATCCCTGGGATAAATCCCACTTAGTTATTATGTATGATCCTTTTAATATATTGGTGATTTCAATTTTATTGAAGATTTTTGCATCTATATTCTTCAGAGCTATTGTTCTATAGTTTTCCTATCTGTTTTTTGTATCAGAAAAATGTTAGCTTCAACAGACTATGTTTGGAAGTATTCCTTCTTGTTCCATTTTTTAAAAGAGTTTAAGAAGAATAGATGTTAAATCCTCTTTAACATTCTGGTAGAATTCACTACTAAAGTAGTCTATCCCTGGGCTTTTGTTTTTTGAAAGACTTGATTACTGTTTCAATGTCTTTGGCTGTGATGGATCTGTTTAGGTTTATTGTTTCTTCCTGTTTCAATCTTGACAAGTTATTTAATTCTAAATATTTGTCCATTTCTTCTATTGTCCAACTTGTTAACATATATATTCATAATACTTTCTTTTTTAAAGGAAAGATGCAGGCAGGAATAAAGGTACTAGGCAGGCAGACAGGTAGGAAGAGAGAGGAGGAAGAAGCACTTTATTTTATTCAGTTGTTCTTCTTGCGTGTTTCCCCAGCCCAGGTTCATGAATCAGGGACCTTGGGATATATGTGGGGCCACCAAGGTGAACTTCATAATCATCTTTTACAATTCTTTGAACTTTTGTGATATCTATTTTAAATTCTCTTTCATTTCTGATCTTCTTGAGTTTTCTCTCCTTTTTCTGAGTGAGACTAGCTAAAAGGTTATTAATTTTACTTATCTTTACAAATAACTAGCTTTCAGTTTTGTTGATTTCTTTGCGTAATCTACCCTGTCTGCCCACCCTCATGGCCCCTGAAAAACATTAGTCTGTGAAGGCATTCATTGCTTTCTTCTGGCTGCTGAGTCTACAGTATAAAAATTTTAAGAACATCTGCCAGATGTTAAATAAATATGTGATAAAGGATCCGGTGGATAAATAAATTAATAAATACATTAAGTGAGGGAAAAGTTTTCCACCATCCAGCAAAACAAAAAAGAAAAAGAGGCTTACTCCAAACCTGATGGTCATGAGAACATGCTCTCATGAACATGATTTTACTCTACACGGTGGAGACATTAAATTGCAGAAAAAAAGTACAAATTTCCTGAATAATCAGGACATGTATGGTTTGCAGGAAGCTCTTTTAGTGGCCTATTTCATTTCTCTTCCTTTTCTTCCATGTTAGCAAATGCTGCCCCCTACAATAGTGCTAATCCAGCCTGATATTTCTTTGTGATTTGTTATGACAATGTGACCCAGTTCTGGCCAATAAGGTTTAATAGGAAGACTGCTCAAGATAATGATCTTGAAGAGAAGCTTTCTTAACACCTCACTTTGAGCATGGCTTTTTGAAGGTATGAAGTCTAAAACTATGGTGGCCTCCTATGTCCAAGACGCAGTAAGTCTGACACAGTAAGCGAAGAAAACATGCTGAACATGGCAGATAGAAATGGAAGAAGAACCTGGGTCCACAATAATGTGATGAGACCACTAAACCATCTGTGGGACCACATATTCCAAACATCTTTATATATGATATCATTAACGTATTTCTTATTTAGACCATCGTTAGGTGGGTACCCGATGATTCAATACTGTCCCATCTTGTGCGATGACATAGTCCAACCACTGGTATGAGGACCAGGGCTGTGGTCCTAAACCAGTTAAGGATGCCACTCCCCGCTTTCAGTTAACAGTTAACACCTCATTCTGCAGAGTTCAGATTCATTCAACAATTATTTTACCCCTGAGAATACACCAGACAGAAAAAAAAGAAAAGAAAAAGGACTGTTGACTCTGGAGTGGGGAAATTACTTCATCTTCCTATCATCACCATCACCAGCAGAACTTCCTAAAAAGTTTCTGTATGTCTAACTTTCTTGTTCATGGACTGAAAGCAGCTACACAAAATACCAATTTGAAATGGAAGATTGTTAGGATTCTCATCTAGCCTCCAAGCATCACTCTCCCCAAACTAACCTATCTTCTAATGTCTTTCACTTTCTAGTTCACTCTAACATACCTTCCCACTGGACTATAAGCTCCTTTCAAGCCAGCTACAGAACTCAGGAATCATTGTATTCCCCCTCAGTATCCAAGAAAAATGTTAATAAATATTTATTTGATAACAGTTCATAAACAGCTTATAACCATTTGTAAGAGTTGTGTATATGTAACATAGTCCTTGTAGAGAAAGCACATGTCTGAAAAGATGCTTATGATTCTAAGCAGCATGCACTATAACAGCTGCATGAAGGAGAAAGTCAAGGTCATATGAGTCTGAGATGGTAAAGGAAGATTCTATGGAAGAGCTATACCTTAAACTAGTCCTTAAAGTGGTTACAATTTAGACAAGAGGAAGAAAGTTACATCAGGCAGGACACATCATGTGAGCAATGATAGAGACATAAGGATTGTTTTAGGAAAGTAGAGTAAAGGATCAATTTGGAAAAATTGGGGGATAAAAATGGGAGAGGTAATTTGATGTTAGATAATGGAAGGTCTTTATTGCCAAACTCAAAAAGACAGGAAATAGGGAGCCATTGAAAGTTGTAGGGGAGTGTTACAAGGATGTCCCTTGCAAATACCATTTGCTATATTCCATGCTTTGAAATATGAGTCACTCATTGATAAGGATGCCAGAGTCTCTGCTATCACTCAGGAGATAATGAGATAGTGTAATGACCTGGACCAGAGTTTCCTTCTTCTGGTGAGTAGGTTGTGCAGGACAGACTCTCAAACCTTATCTATGAGCTATTGCTTCCTGCTAACAATCATACTTGATTTGAAGGAAAATATTTCCATTATATTTCAGGAGACATAATTTAAAATCACAGTCACTCTTTTATTCTTCATTTTTGACCTCAAGGCCAAATGACTATAATAATCCTACACCTTATTTTATAGCACATCATCACATCATTCTTGTAAGACCCTTCTCTTATTTCATTATTTTCTCCTCCTCACCTCAGAATCCTGATTGCTATTCCTCTCCCCTCATACAGGCATCTAATGTTTTTGATATGTGCATATATCTCTTACTTTAGTATTGTTATGTATTTTACAAATGATATTCTGTTTTTAAAATTTGGACAAACGGCATTATACTTGAAATCTCATTCTTACTCTTTCACTCATAATTTTGCTTTTAAATTTTACCCATATTGTATATCTGTCGACTTCTAAAATAATGCCTCCACTTTCTACATAATAGTTTAGAGAATGCAACCACCCAGCTGATTTTTTCATTGCCTTGGGCACCCATGTTAGTTTTAACTCCTAATTAACAAAACAATGCTGAAGAAGTACTCTGTACATGGCCCCTTTGTGACCAAGTTTCTAGGGTAAGTTTTCAGAAGTGGGCTTGCAGAATTAGAATGACTATATGATTGATTGTCTTTCCTAAGAGAAACATTTTGGGAAATGAAAAGGGCTTTAGTAGTAATTCTGCCAGAACCTCAGGTTTTCTACCATCCCAGGTAAAGGGGCCGGGAAAACCTCAAGTCACCTTCATTTTACCTAATTTCATTAAGATTGTCAGATTGCTTTCTGAAATGATCATATTCATTTTCTTTTCCCCCAACAGCCAAGAATAATTCCTATCACCTTATATCCTTGTGAACACCTGGAATCACCCAGCTTTCTACTGTGACACTGTTGTGCCTGACGTGGCCTGTGTTGTTCTGATTACCAGTGAGTGTGAGCCCCCATCATTGAGTTTCCCCTTCTCTGAGTTGCCTCTTCATACCCCTTGAGCATTTTTCTGCGGGTTTTCTTGTCTTTTTCTGGTCAATTTCCAGGAGTTCTCTGTATATTCTAGGTATTAATCAGTGTCATATTTTTCCACTGTCAGTTTTAAGCACGCAAATATGTTCCCTCAGTCTGTCATCTGTCCATTAATATTGTTGACAAAGCTTGTAGTCAACAGTTATCAAGGTCACAGTTATTTCTTTAAAATTAAAAGGACATTATTATCTTCTTCTTCAGGCTCTGACTAACCCTCCAGCTCCTTACAGATTCTGTACAAAATCATGATCAGATCTACCGTGACATCAGCCAAGTCACTGTCATTCTTCAGGAGAGATGATCTGAAATGCTAGTGTGTACCCAAGTCAGCTCGTCAGACTCCACATCTTTAATGAGGTCCCCAGGAAATCTGATGCCAAAGTCAAAGGGCCACCAAGATAAATGGCTCAGGATAGAAGACAGCGGGCTCTTCAGAATGGGATAACCATGGAGGTTACCTGGTTCAAAGCTCTCACTGTACAGATACAGCATCCCAAGTCCTGAGAGAATAAGCACCTTGACTGAGAAGCCAAAGACACAGGTCTTCCTCCTGATCGCAGACCGAGGCTCTTATTAGGATGTGAAAGCACCTTTCTTATCCAGTGGTTCCTTGCTGACATTTCCTAACCTTTCCGTCTCACATACTATGTGGTGATCACTGGTTTTGTGTCACAGTTGACTTCTTACCCAGGTCTGGGGAGGTCAAAGGATACAATGCTTTCATTTTAGGATGCCATTATTACCAGCATGTATTTATTTCTTGCATCTTCACCGTTTTCAAAGTGAAACAAGATAGTTGACCCCACCTTGTGGATAACATCTCTGAAAATAGCCCACCAAACCTGCTGAGTCTAATGCAAACAAAAACTCGGTTCCCCCAGCTTCCCCTGTTTCATATTCACACGATGCAAAATACATGGACCAAATTTATGTCACTGCAATTTGCCTGGCAGCCTGCATTTAAATCATAAGGTTGGCAGCTCCACGTTTTAGGGTGTCGTTTGCAGTCCTGTAGCCAAGAGCTCAGAAGGAACAAACACACATGAAAGATAGTTAGCCAGCCAGTCGGATGTGATGGCGGCTCTCCTCGCAGAACTAATTAGTATGCTGCAATGTATCTGCATATCTCTCAAATAGACATTGTTTGTGTCTTTCCTCAGTGACAGGGGAGATTGTTCAGTAGGACACCTTACCTTTTAATATGCAGGGTTTGTTAGAAGAACAGCTCAATTCATATTTCCCCTGCTTTGATGGTAAGTGAACAGCAGTGGCAATATTAATCTGTAGTAACCTGTCAGTGAACTCTACAGCTAATATGATGTAGTTATGATTTTACCATCAATCAGGACTGAACAGGCTCTGGGCAATCCTTACAGCACAGCCTCAAAAAATCTAATTGTGCAAAAGCTTCATTGGTTTCCAACATTTCTTTTTTATCTGTCACAGGCTTTAGGCCTAGTACACAACCTTTTATTATTGGCTTTATTGCATTAGCTTGTCGGACAAAGAAGAAAAGACTAAAGCAGAGGGTTCCCCTGCATTCCATCATTTGTTTGCATGCAGAATTTTATTTGACAGTCCCACATTGTTTTAGATGTAGATAAAAATTACTAGGACATATGGCATCATATGAACTTTTGAACTGCCAATTGCCAATGTGTCCTAAAGGACTACAGGCATTTAAAATTCTGCTCTACCTATAGACACAGAGATGCTACACAGACGAGCAAATAAGGTCTCCCTGGGGAATTGCATTTTAGCGTCAACATAATCTTGCA
Organism: Solenodon paradoxus; assembly: GCA_004363575.1. Taxonomy (NCBI): domain Eukaryota; kingdom Metazoa; phylum Chordata; class Mammalia; order Eulipotyphla; family Solenodontidae; genus Solenodon; species Solenodon paradoxus. The sequence goes on along the minus strand of RJWH01000194.1, from coordinate 352,911 downwards.
CGTTCTCATTGACCAATTTTTATGCAGGGGGAGAAATAAAGTCGTTGGGAGATAGAACATTAACAACTGAGATGATTTTTAGCCAAAATTAAGGCTGATTATTTGTGATATGATAACAAAAGCAGTTCGCGCGCTCCAAGACCCTGCACACACAGTGGGAAGCAGCATGGGGCTGCATGGTCTCCATTCACACGCGGGACATTTCTCTGAGTGTCTGAGATGCAGTTATATTTGGTTCTAGAGAGAGTATGTGTGCAAAACGCGAATCCACACCAAAGTGGCTCCAGTCTTGAGTCTACAGGGTTGGAAGGAACTAGAAGTCTTAAAACATTTAAAAGCATTTAAGAAGATGAACTATTAACTATATCTGTTTAGGCATTTTAATCTTTTGCATCTTAAATGTAATCGGGCTTTTTGGAACTGAGAAATTGCTAATCAGCATGTTGGATAACAGTTTCTATTTTAAAATGTGCACATTTTGAAAAAGCAGCTGACCATAAAGTACATATTTATGATTGTGATTTAATGTATCACAAACTTTCTATTTTATTTCATTTAGCTTCACAAAGAGACCACACTAATTTTTTTTGTTCTTGCAAACATTATAAAACTCATACAACAGCTTTATGAGTCAAGAAATACAGCTGGCAATAAGTCAGATATGTATATAATGCCTTAAGTTTTTCAAATTTGATATGCCTCTTAATAAAAATATTTCAGGATTATATGTATATTTACATATATACAGTTACATTATTCTAACTCATTTAAAGATTCAATTGAAAATTCCTATTCATTTGTCAGGAAAAATCTGCATGGAGTTACAGAGACTTGCCTTTGAAATCTGCACCCCTGCTTCAAAGGAAACATATTGTGAGAAGAGCAGAGCACTAGCAGTGCTGAGTGTTAACCCTTCACGAACCAGTGTGCACATTGTCCACAGCCTAATGAAAACATCCACACAAAATAAGGAAACGGCTGTGGCATCCTGCAGCAAGTGTGCAGATGCTCGCCTGGGAACTACTGAGGCAGCAGCTGGATCCGAAAGACAAAAACAGGATGTGAACATTATCGCAGTGTTGCTGGTGATATCAGGAGTGTGCTGGCTGTCTCACCATCATTTGTGAGATTTGCTTTCTTTTTAAAAAAAAAAAGAAGAAGAAGAAGGAGAAGGAGAAGGAGAAGGAGAAGGAGAAGGAGGAGAAGAACTTGCCTCTAGAAGATTCTTTTCAAATATCTAAGTGATCTTGAGAAAGACTACCTGAAACCATCTCAGCTTTGTCAGGTCTCCTAGAAATTGACAGCCCCTATCTCAGCATTTCCCGACGAGGTGATCGGTGCACCACTGGCACAGGTCTGTGCCAGAGCAAGTTTAGTTCCAAATATCATAGCTAAAAGATGAGAAGAAAAGTAGTTCTTAACATGTGGTTATTAGCAAACTAACCATGATAGAGAAGATTCACGTGAGCAGGCCCAATCTGAAACCTAGAAAAGATCCCCAAACTGGATAATTATCCACAAATAGGAAATCTAGACAGTCTAAGCCAGAGAGTGTTAAATACTCACAAACATTTTTTTTTAATTAAAAAAGCATTTATGGAGATGTAAGTACTGAACCTGTAATATTCATGTCAATTGGTAGTAACTGAATGGTCTCTCCAAAAGTAAAAAGTGCTAAGCAAATGAAAAATGTCTCCTTGGGTGAAGTGGAGAAAACAGATCTGAAATGGGGAAGAAAAGGGGAAAATTGACAAAATCCACACATTAATTAACTAAATTGAAATACAGATAAATATTACTATGAAAATCATTTCTATTTTCACACATTCATCTATATATGTGTATGTTACACATAAATGTAAAAGCTATCTTTTCATGCTATTATAGGTGAGGGATCCCGCCAGAACATCTGCTTTGAATTAATATCAGTGTCATCTTTGAAAGCTACCCTGAATCATGTTTCCATACCTCACTCTGCCAGGAACAGTAGAATTTAAACTAACTAGGAAGACACAGAGAATTCCTCTTCGAAATTTAGTAGCTGTTAAGTTGGGAAGTAGAATGGATGTGTGGGGGTGGGGTTATATCCTTGCTCCTTGCACCTGAGAAGCAATCTGATAACTCCTGAATACCTGATGTCTTTATTCCCATTAACCTTACATATGTGGGTTAATTTCCTTTAGAGGAGGCTATGGGCGGGTGGGTGGTTTCTTCTCAGTGGGTCCTAGTCTCAGTCACTCAAATAAGCCTGTAGCGTGAATTACTCTGCCTATAAGCTTTCTGGTTGGAGAACAGGGAGCCCTGAGTGTGAATCTAACAATGGGCCTGAGCGATGATAAGTGATTTTTGAAATGTACTATTTAATTCAGTTCTCACAAGTCTACAGCATTATCACTTATGTCTGATTTTTCAATGAACTGATGCATTGCTTTCAATCTTAGCTCTTTCCTTCCAATCCTTTCAACTTCAGCAATAGTCCATCACACCACAGGTCTTTTTGGTGTTAAAAATATCAGACTTTGTCCACTTGCTCCATTAGAATCTGTGCAAGTCCAAGCTCCTTGGCACAAATCAATATTCTGCATTAGAGATATGCAGGAATGAGCCCATAGAATTACCAAAGTAATTACTTTGCCTTGGCTACAGCTGGCGGAAACCACAGAGGGAAGCAGGCAGATGTTTGCTTGCTAATGGTGGCTTCCTCAAGTGGTCAGAGCCTAGTGCTCCTTACTTTCGTTAGCTAGTCTGTCCAGCTGAATAAAGAAGGATAAGAGAGATTTGGGTTTCCCCAGGTTGTAATGCCAATTGAATTCCACTATTTATTTGTAATATTCTGTGCTTTCCATACTTACAGTATAGAATACTGTTGTATTAAGTTTTAGAATTGTAGGGAAAGAGGGAAAGGATTTTGATACAGAGAAGTCAGATGTTTTTATTAGGGTCATAATTCCCTAAGTAGGGCCATAGTTAAAATGTTCAGGAAATTATAGCCAAGGATACCTCACTACAAGCTTGGCAGACGGAAAATAAAATGGCGGCAAGAGGCCCTTGGAAAATCATGTTGGTCTTCCTTAGTTGACTCTGCAATTGTAGTAGTTTTCAGAAATCTTCTTTTCTCTCTCTGAAAAAACAATGAATGAACTTGTACCAATAAAAGATAGAATCAAGGGAAACCCTGTTTCCTTTAGTTTAATCGCTCTCCTTACCTATAGGAGCAACACCTTGGGAGGAAATCAGACTGCAGGGATAACAATGCCCTCTTTTGGAAGGCCACTGAAGAGATAGTACACCATGAGCTGGTAAGGCTTGGTATCCATTTTAGTTTTTGTTTCCTCTTCTGGATCTTATCTATTACACAGGGATTTTTTTTTTTAACTCTATCACACAAGGTTCATTTTCTGAAACTTACTCTGACAAGGTTCTGAATCAGTTTTACAGGGGAGACCATCTCACAACTGAGAAAATGGTACAAGTACAAATAATAACAATACAGAAAGACTGGTATAAACTTTAGAGGATAAGATTAGGGGAAGGTATCTAAATGAGAAAAAGATGAAGCGACATAATAAAAAGAGTGCCATTTCAACTTGAAATCTTGGTGGGACTTAACACAGCCAGAAGCGTGAAAGAGAAACTTTGGAGGTTAGGGAAATGGCAGGAGCAGAGGCACAGATGTGGTAAAGAATGAGATTCTTGTATTCAGAGAAGTGTGAAGAGTCCTGGGGAGTGGACATGGATGTTGGTGGCAAAGTGGTAGAAGATAATGCTAGAAAAAGAGATAGTCTACATCTTGGGACACTGAATGCCAACTTGAGCCATATAGGTTTTATGTGGTAGACCAATGGCCACTCCTGAGGGGATCTGAACACAATCTGCCCAGTCAGTTATATGATTCATAAAGGTCATTAACCATCAATTTGTGGGTTGCATTTTCAGGTACAAATAAGCAGGAAGTTAGAAGACGAAGGAATTGTAAATTAGATGGAAATACAGGGATGAAATGGAAATGAAAGAGAGGATTAGTTGTTAAGAGACAGAATGCAGAACTTCTCAAATGACTGGATAATGAGACAAGGGTGGGCCAAGAGGAAGGATGGGACCATGGCAAATGAAGTTTCCAACCTTGGGAATTGGGTTCCATTAAAAGAAACCAAACCACTGAAAAATTAAGATCTGGAAACACTGAGTACCTTAGCATGCCAAATACTTTTCATGCACTGTTTTGTTTTATGCTCCTAATTTTTATTAGGAGCTGTATTAGTCCCCCTTTACTTTACTTCTGAGGAAACTAATACTTGGACAACAGACAACTTGTCCAAAGTCAACAAATAGCATGGAGAACAGTGAAGATTTGAACTTCGCTTTGTCTGTCTCCAAAGTATATGCCCTATTACAGAGGTTTTCCATTTGTGCTTTCATGAACTCCAGAGACCCTTAGAGGCTCCTTGGGATCTCTTAGATGGACAAGAAGGAGGTTGGCAAGCTGAGCTCCATATTGGCTTCAACCTGGCTTAAGATGTCCTTTGCTGAAGGAATTCTACTAGCAAAACCAATTTGCTCTATTCCACCTTAAAAGAAGAGAGGGGTTGTTCTGAACAGGCTGAATTTGAGGAGCAAATGGGACAGATGAGGGTATTCAAATATGAAGACCTGATCTGGTTTATAATTGCATTCAACTGTCATGTGCTGAAACTGCTGGAAGTTCCCAGTTGCTCTGATTGTGGAAATGTCTATCTTGAGTGCCTCCACTCCCACCTATGGGGATTCAAATTATCAAGAGCACTTGGGTTTATTCCCAGTTTTTGCCAGTGGTATTTGTTTTTGTAATTCATAATTTTGTTGAATACTGTGTAAACCAATGCAGAATGAATACAAAAAGATTTTTCCATGAAAATTAGTTGAACTATTTGAAAGTAATAAGCAAGTTACTTTACTTTCGAATGAGGTAGGGATGAGACTGTTGTAAAACATTGAGGGAAACCATAAAAACCTAGACAGATTCTGGGCTCAGATTGCTTTTTTGGGTGTCTTTAAAGTCTTATAGCACTGAGAAAATAAAAGTGGAAGTCATAGGCAGTGCCTTGTCGATACAACTTATACAAGAGAGGTGTCTTGGCCTCCAAGTATCAGACCTTGATCCTACATCAAGGGTGGGCAACTGATATAAGATTATCTATCTATCTATCTATCTATCTGTCTATCTATCTATCTATCTATATTTGTAAGCTTTACATGAAAATAAAATGTTACATGAGTTTGCATGTTTCACTTTTTATGATGCCTCTCTTAACATGATTTCTTTATTACCTTAGAACTCCTAGTCCTGACCAAATCACGTAAGAATACATCCGCCATGTATTTCTGGACTCTGAAGAGAAAGGGAATATTTATATCACCTGAGCACAGGTCAGTCATGTGACTCTTGATTCTTAAATTAAACTAGCCAGGAAAATTAGCAAGGAACAAAAAATTGCTGAACTAGATTGACGCTTCCTACAACCCATAAAGGGAGAAGAGAGGGAGTATAGATATTAAGCAATGTAACTGTGCTTTCCATTTCTAAAAGCATGTGGCCATCTCTCTGAATGTAAATTTGTGTAAGTTTATTTATTACTTAGAGATACAATTCTGCCAATTTCCTGTCCAGTTAGGCTAAGGAATAGAGTGAAGGCATTTCTGTGTGTGCAAGGTCGGATTTTACTTTGCTGCCCTGGAGGAACAGGAGGCACCGGGGCAAGCTGAACGGGAGGTCAGGCTGCTCCAGGCGGCAGCTGCGTGGTGACCCGGAAGCCCCGAGCGCTCAGCACCAGCCACCGGGCCTGCGTCTCTAATTGGCATCGCAGCCGGTGGAGGCTCCTCCCTTTGTGTGCCCAGAGCCTTTGACAGCCAGCGCCGGCAGAAGGGAGAACTGAGCATGTGCGATCACCTGCTTCCCTGCTCTTGTTGCCATGGGTGACGGGAGCCGGAGTGGGGCCAGGCACTCGGGGTGGAAATAACTGCGTCGGGCTTGGGGAGGGGGGTGTTTAGAAGAAAAATTAAAAGGAGGGAGCAGGCAAACAATGGGCAAAAGACCAAAAATCAACAGTCCAACATTCCAAGGCAGCCCGAATGTGAGCAAGCAAGCCAGGCAGTCGAGAAGAGAGCCAATCTTCTTAAACCTAGCTCCCGCGTTGCTCCGGGGAGCAAGGAGAAAGGAGCTCTGGGGAATCTCTCCCGCAGGCCCGTGCCTCCACCCACTTGGGCGGTAGGTTCGGGCCCAGGATCCAGCTTGGAGAAAAACAAAGTTTGGTGAGAGACAGGTCCACAGCTGTCAGGGAGCCCACGTTAAGCGTAGCATTCTGGAGAATCAGCACTGAGTAGAGATGACACCAACAGGAAGGAGGCTGGGACCCTGGGCAGGCCACCATTTAATTAGGCATCTTCAGTCTGTAAGTCAGACTTGCTGTGAACTCTACACCCAGATACTCATTACTCTTCTTATTTGATGATCCATCAGGGGAAGACTGTGTTTCCCCCTTTTCTCTGTGGCCTCCGACTGTTTGTCGGAAATGTTATAGACTTCAGAAGTCAACAGTACTTTTCCGCAAGTTCATCCCCTAATTTTACAGCTGAAGAAACATGCTCAGAGTGGTTACCTAAGCCTTGACCAAAATAATTCAGCCTACTTTTTTTTATGTTCTTGGTTATGGTTTTGACCTTGTTTGTTTTTTGCAAAGGAAGAAAAAGATGGAGCGGGGAGAGGGGCTTAAATGATACAGCAAATGTTTACTGGGATTACTCTTGGACTGGATGGCCACAAGGTGAGAATGCCACACTCTTGCAGGCTGATCTATGACCAAAAGAGATAACTAAGAACCCCAAGAACTCATTGGCTTTAGTTGCGAGGACAAGAGCTGCTTCCTGCCTGGGTTCAAGTCTTAGGGACATAAGGAGAGCTATTCAGAGGGACATGGTTGTGGGGGTGTGACCCACATGACAGAATTTCTAATTCAGATCACAGCACAGCTGTGAACTTGCAGGAGCAGTGTCTTCTCTCTCTGACCCCCATCCAGGGAGGGGAGTCCTCGGGTTCTTGCAGTGCCCCTTCATTCTGACCATCTTTCCTTTCTGGCTTTGTGGTGTGTGTCTTCTTCTCTGATTACCATTTGCCAGTGGCAGGAAACAGATGCCATGAGAGGTGGAATAAGGTGGTTAATCTGTGTGCCTAAAGAAAACTAGTTTATTGATGTTTCATCACTGACCAGCTATTTTCCATCTCCCATTCCTACTCTTGCTAGATGGGAGGTGACCATGAGGTCCAGTATATTTTGCCACCTCCAGAATTTAGACTTTAGTATTAGAACATGTGGGGAGTAGTGTCACCGGCATGCTTCTGGCATGTATTATAAAATGTTAATGTCTACCCAGTGCCAGTAGAGATAACAACTCTGGCTGCTGCCTCCAGGGCCCCTTAGAAAAGGCCAGTATCAGAGAGGGGTGAGCATGGCCCTTCATAGAAGTGTGGCAAGTGTGTCCATCTCTTTCCTCCCCCTGAATCCTCATGTGGGTGGAGTGGGCAGGGCACAAGAAGGAGCATCTAGCCCAGATTTCTCAAATGGCAAACAAATTAATCAAAAGCCTCTGTGAACCTTTCTTGGGAAGCACCAGAGAGCTCAGGAGGCTGGGCTCACGCAGAGAGCTGTAGAGCACAGAGTGTCCCAGAAAACCCCAGGAAACAGGTGTCCAGGTTCACATCCTATCTGAAGTACCACAGCTATTTCAAATGCTTTAGAAGGTTGTTGAACTTCTCTCTGTTAAAGAAATTAATCCGGTGCCTAAATCCTGCTCGTTGTTAATGGCTAGATATCCTTGAGATAGATTCCTCTGCAAAGTTCTTTGATCTCAGCCAGCCCTCTAGGGCCTGCATATTTCTCTCAGTAATCAAAGTCCATAGATCTTTTTCCTTCCTTCAAGGATCTATCTATACTCCATGAGCTTTTCACATCTTTATGCTCTGTCCTTCTCTGTTTCACTTCACTCTCTTCCTTTCTCTGAATCACTCTTTGTTTGCCTTTCACTTTCGAGTCACACACAGGAGAGAAACTTTTTGAAATTCTGGGATTCAACAACACACCAAAAAGAAAAGTTTATGGGGCACTTACTGATGCGGTCCAGGGCCAGGTCCCAGATGATAACTGCAAACCCAGCAGATGTGTGCCCAGGCCTCAGCACACTTGTCTAGAGTCAGAAAACGCAGGGGATGTGAAATTTCAACTGAGGAAGAGAGTCGGGGATGGGCTGAGGCAAAAACATATACAAAGGCCCCAAGTCCAGAGACTTGGGAGAAACTGACAGGAGTTGAATGACCCTGAATGTACAGAGCAAAGGAGGGATGGTGAGGGACTATGGGGGCAGAGGCTGGTAGGCACCTGGTCATGAAAACATTTAAACCTTCTAAACCACATCAAGGAAATTATCCTTTGGACAATGGGAGCTACTGAATGTTAAAGGGAGGAGCAGGTTAAGATTTGACTCATAGACAGATGGATGCAAGATTGGAGGAGCATGGGAGTACTTGAAGAGAGACCAGTTAGGGAGAAATTGGGTGGAGGTAATTGTCACCTGGATAAGCTTAGTGATGGTGGGACTAGGAAAACCTGAACAAATTAGACGTATTTAGTAGAACTGACATCTGATAGCTGTGTGGGTTGGTATAGGAGAAGAGCATGGGCTGCTCTCAGAGATCACATTAATGATGCAGCAGTAGTACAAAGGTGGCCTCAGATGTCAATCATTGTGCCTGCCCAATCACAACCCTTGCTGAAGGGCTGGCTCTAGGGGAGCCTGCTAAACAGTGGAAACCTACCCCACCTGGTCCCTGTTGATTAGATCAGGAATGTAAGTGCCTGACCCACAGGCAGGTCATCCATGAGCTATTCAGCAACCACTGAAATTTGCTCTCTTGGGATTAAGAACTTGAAAATGCCAATGAGATGAGTCTGTACTAAGAGTTGAAACTTACAAAGAAATAATTAGAGAGGATGAACAAGAGGGAACCAATGTATTGTAGTTATAGGGAAGGAAAGTTATGAATAAGCAATAGAATCCAGCCCTCAGAGAGGGTAGAATGGAACGGATAACAAAAACTAAGCTCTCAAACCAGTAAAGGGCATCCCTGTGGCACCTGAGAGCAACAGAGAATGTAGGTAGTTTCTAGAACTATCTTCTGCCCTGAGCATTTTCTCTTTCCAATGCTGTTCCACAGCATCTTTGCCATAAATCATTCCTGTAAGCTAAGCATCTCTCTTCATTGCAACAAAAGATTATTATCAACCACTCACCTTGTATTTTGCCCAGTGTCACATGCTTGTCTCAGCTCATCTTGCTGCTTGTCTCTAGCGTGGTCCAAAGATATGGATTCCTCAAGAGCCAACCCTGATGACTTCCCAAGAGCTACCTTTGGCCACAGTCAGTAGGTACAACAAAATCAGAAAGAATGCAAAGCCTCCTTCCAAGTATTCTGCTCTATGGCAGAATTTTAAACACATGACCTGTTTCAGTGGGTTGAAATATCTTTGAACGTGTGCTACCGTCTCAGAGCTATGATTAATTACTGGTGGTTGCTGCTGGTTATGCCTGCAGCTCTCAGCAAGAAAATGAGCAACACGTATTTGAGATTTTACATTCTCTGTCTGACAAAAGCTTCTTAAAAAAAAAAAGAAGAAGAGGAAGAGGAAGAGGAAGAGGAAGAGGAAGAGGAGGAGGAGGAAGAAGAAGAAGAAGAAGAAGAAGAAGAAGAAGAAGAAGAAGAAGAAGAAGAAGAAGAAGAAGAAGAAGAAGAAGAAGAAGAAGAAGAAGAAGAAGAAGAAGAAGAAGAAGGAAGAAGGAAGAAGGAAGAAGAAGAAGAAGAAGAAGAAGAAGAAGAAGAAGAAGAAGAAGAAGAAGAAGAAGAAGAAGAAGAAGAGAAAAAAACAAAGCTAGATGTAATTTATAACAAGGTTTCTGTATTTCTGGGGGCTCTGGTCGAGCCAGCATCTCTCCTGAGATGAGCTATTAGAGAGTCAGGTGAGTGCTATTTCTTCCCCACACATGACATTATCCTCATCATACTCCGTGCACATTTCTGAATTAGTTCCAGCTAGTTAGTGTCACTGCAGGACAATTTAGTCTGCCATTGTTTGAGTATTCAACATGCTCTTCAATGATGGATTCCCAGAAAAGGAAAAATCCATTATTTACACACAGTAGGAAAATAAACCTTCTCCCCAGTTGAAGACATGAAGACATGAAGATCGAGAAAGCTTTTCATTTTAGACAGTTGGAAATCATGCATTCAAGTGGCTTTGTCAACTCTTTTAATCAATGTCTTCTTGAAAAACAAATTTTTCACTTTGGCTCCTCTACACATTAGGGGTGAGGGGTAACTAAGGATATTTGCTATTAGTGGTTCATGGTCTGTTAGCCAGCACTAGCTTGTAATAATAAAATGCATCTAATGGACAGTTAGCCATGTCTTGAGGTAGCATCAGAGTGAAAAACAAACAACCAAAACAAAAATAGATTTGAAAAATACAGGTAGGGAAAATGGAAGAAAAGGACATTTCTTTTCAGATGGGATAAAAATACTCTTCTCGCTGATGGGAGATGGTTTTCTAGCCAATAGAGCAGGGTTTTGATGTTCTCAGAGTTACATTTCAACCAATGTCCAACTGTTCTCCGGACATTGAGGAGAGAGGATGTGGGCCTTCTGTGGACCTGGGGTTGGGACATGAGGAGACCTCAGCTTTGTAGTAAAGGCCTCAAAACTGCTGCCTTAATTTAAGGCCAGGGAGACTTCCAGTGGTGGTCAATGTAACTAGATGGGCAAAGAACTCTGAAAGAGTGTTTCCCAAAGCATGTTTCTAGAATGGATTGGATGCAACATAAGAAAAAGGGTTCAAGGTCAAGTTAATTGGTAAAAGTATGGGTTGAGTAAAGCTAAATGGGTCTATTTGCTGTAGGATTTCTTGGACCTTTTAAACAGCTAGTGGTTCTATAAGAAGAGTTTGGTTTGCCTTTTATGGAGCAACAGTGAAGAGTATACTGTGGAAAATGCTTCAGGAGAGATTCCATTGCCCTTCCCTGTGGTCAATTCTGGGCTTGCTCAGAAGATGCCAGTTCTCACTCTCTTTGCCCACTCCTGACTTCCCAAAGAGCCTATTCATTGTAGCACGCAACCACTTTTAGATCTGAATTCTTGCCTCAGACTACTCTTGCCCTGCTCTGCCCTGTTTTCAGCCTCACTCTTTGACATTGAGGTTCCTCTCTGTTTTCCCAGTGATAACACTGACCATGTGTTACTGTGACTGGTTCTCCTAGATGACACTGCCAGATGAGTATACTCTCCATACCTTCCCTGAGCAAGCATCTCTCCTGATTCTTTCTCACACAGTATCTCAGGACAATGGCTCACTGGATGAGACCCTATTCAGCCCGCCTTGATCACTTCAGAAGGCCAACTTGCACCGATCAATTAGTGACCATACCGAAGAGCTAGGTAGGGTCCCCAACTTTCTCTGTTCACTTTGGGACTCCTGATGGAAATACATCCAACATGGGCTCCACCTACCCTGGGGCTCTGAGGTGCCCTGAGGAGCTTAGACTCCAGGAGGCTTTCAAAGAAAGAAGCAGAGTTGAAGTTGCTCCTCACACTTTGTATATTCTCTACCAAAACCTGTCACCTTCTCCCTCTGACTTCTGTCTTGTATGAACAGAGCTGACTTGGAGTAAAACAGTGGAGATGATACTGTTCTTCCAACCACCACTCTCTTTACTGTGTCCCACCCCCAGCTCCCTCTTCCCTCCATCCTCATGGAAGCCACCACCTAGGCTTTTTCCCAGCACAACTTGCTTTTATATAATATCAGTCATTTATACATAGGTATAATTCTAAGCCAGTTTTTACCTCTCTGGGGACATTTTTTCTTAATACTAGGTAATTAGAAATGGAATGAGTAGCCTCAGGAAGTAGGTTAGGGAGATATATTCCCTGCATGCTAAAATCCACACGACTGCCTTTGCAGACTGCTAGTTCTGGCTACGACATTAAGTAGGAGAGCAAATTCTCTGGACTGAATAATTCTGTGCCGCTGGCTAGGTTCCCAGGTGGTAAGGGTGTATAAGGGGATCTTATATTTCGAAAAAGTTATACCTGAAATGAACTGTTTAGCACTGTGATTATGGCTTTTACCAGACAAACTTTCATGCCATTTTTATATTTTTTTGTCTTGCTCTGCAAAATGGCAACTGTATTAGACTCTGCAGTATAGTAAAGAAGACAAAAAAGTGACTCTCAGTTCTAATAGTACATTTTCATCAATGCCTTAAACATCAATGAGTCAGTCATCATTTGAACCTGGAAACCTAACACTCAGCAAAAGTGAGATGAAGCAAGATGTATGATGAGAGAAACAAGGTATTCTGGGTCCTCTGTTCATCTAGATGAAGGACTACAGGGTCATTATTGAGAATAGGACATGTATGTGCAAACAAGTGAACTGGTTAGCTAAGATAAAGGTAATTGCTAAGTCAGTTAATATGTTCAATTTCCTTCTCAATCGCAGAATACCTTTACTAAGTTACAACCCATTCTGGATTCTTGAGTCTGTGATGTCCACCAGAGTTACACACAGGAGAAATTCATTTTAGCAGTCTCCTTTGGTTGGTCAGCTTTGGCATGGTGTGAGAAAGAGCACTGAGATTTAGCACCATCTCCTTCTGAATCCGTTTCTGAGGACTTTCTCAATGTGGAATGTTTGTGGTATGGAAACATAGTTGCATATCAGGTAACAGATCCCCAAGCCATCTTTGCCTTTCAGATTCGCACATCCTCTTCTTGGATTCTACATCAATTTACATCTTTCACACACACACATACACACATCTCCGTTCCCCTCCAATGCTTATTTCTCTTACGTTTCACCTTCCGATGAATTAAATACTCTGCTCTTGTAATTTGCTTATGTCTGTGTCTCCCATTCATCCCAAATAGTGTAAGGTCATCAAGGCAGAGATTTTCACATGTTTTTTTTCCTCTTAACTATTTTCCCAATACCTTGAACATAATACATGGTACATAATACATGCTCAATAAAAATATATTGCCTGACTAATTGGTTAAGTCAATTCAAATTGTCAAACCTCTCAAAACAGACCTTCCACTCCCTTAAAATATGGAGTCTATTGTTTTACTGTTACATACAATTTCATGCATATTTTTTAAAATGTGTTATGTCCAAAAGTAAGGATCTACCAGTAATAATACTTGAAAGTGTTACATTTTAGTGGATAGAAATAACTAATTCAGAATCATTAAAGGCGATGTTTCTTTTGCATGCATAATAGATCAGACATCTGAGTTATTTCTTCCCTAAAATATATCATGTAGAGGTTATATCTTACGTGTCCTAGACTACAATGTATTTCCCTGTATTTTCAACTTTGGTATGTTTCCTGGAAGGTACTTGAGACAATGTCAGCATATAGACAGCAAACTGAAGAAATGCTAGTCACACAGGTCAAAGGACTTGCCAAAAATCTCACAACTGGAAAGACACATGTTTAAATCAGAAATTCAGCATCACAATGTCCTCACCAGTGAGATTTCTGCTCACCATGAATGTTGTATTTGAATGGTTTATGCATTTGTATATTATTTGCTACTAAATGATTTTCATTAAATTTTCAATATACAGAGTGACTTCCAGAGGAAAGTCTAAGTAAAGACACTGAAAGGCATATTTACCAGAATCCATAGCCTCGAATGCATCTATTTTAAGGTAGAAGTTTATTTTAAGTCATATGAAGTATTTCTGCTTAACTTTTACCGCCTATCCAATATTAGAAGCCTGTACCATCAAGAAACTCTTTTAACATTTACTTTATAAAGATAGCACTGAAAAGTTTTTTGGCCATTGTCTCCATCTATTTGGTATGCTGTACCAAAAATGCCATAGACTGAATGGCTTAAACAGCAAGCATTTATTTCTCACAGTTCTGGAATGTGGGAAGTCCAAATGTAAGGTGCTCTCTGGTGAGAGTCCACTTCCTGGTTCAGAGAAGATGGTCTTGTCACAGTGTCCTCACAAGGTGGAAGGAGTAAGGGAGTTCTCTGTGGCCTCCTTCATAAGGGCACTAATTCCATTCATGAGGGTTGTCATTATGACTTGATCACCTTCCCTTTCATCCCTTCAGAAGGGACTTGTCCTTACGGGAGCAGAGGCTGGCCTTGGCAACCAAAAGGCCTCAACAGAAGACTCAACCTGGTAAGAACCTATATAATCCCTGCATCACCTAGCTCAGTGCAAGATATTTATTGAATTGAATCTGTATCACATTTAAAACTAGCCTTGGAGTAAACTTATTTGGTGTGTCAAAGGACAAGATATAAGATGAAGCAAAGGAACCATCATTTTCCTTTGTTTAATTCTACACTTGTCCTTTAAAATGAATGCAGTAGTAAAAAAAAAGGGGGGGAGGAGGGAGGGAGGGAGGGAGGGAGGAAGGAAGGAAGGAAGGAAGGAAGAGCATTTACCACATAAGATTACTACAAAACCTAAATGAAATAATTCTTATAAAGCAATTAGCACAACATAAGCCAAAGAGCTCAATAAATATATGTGATGCTGACGATGATGATATGAAATATCCCTACGGCTTCTTCCTGCTATAGACAAAGTGTCTGAGTTTGAAAAGTTATTTTAATTCGGCAGGTTGAGGTATTTTCGGGGTGATAGAATAATTATATGTCTTGATTGTGGTAGTAGTTCATGCATTTCAATCTGTGATAAAATGAATAGAACTACACACATATGCAACTAAATGCAAGTAAAACCAATGAAATCTGGATAAAGTCCATGGATAAGCCAATATCAGTTTCCTGGTTTTGACGTTGTACAATGGTTATATAAAAATTTACCATTGGAGGAAACTGGATGCAAAGGGTCTGTCTCCACTATTTTTGTAACTTCTTGTGAATCTATAATTATTTACAAGTACATTTTATAAAAAGGAATACATCATTCTCACGTGCATTTGTAACCTCTAAAAGATTTCATTAAAAATGTCGATTTTAATGTCTCCTCATTTATTATAAAAAATCTTCAAAAGAGAAATATTTTCCCCTCTTCCTGCTGATTACTATCATGAAAAATGGAAAACGTTTTTCCAGTAAATGTAGTTCCAAGAGTTTGGGACAGATTTATGCAAATAGTTGATTTTTCATATCACTTGTTTAAAAATATTTTACCTTTAAGTACACTTTATAGGTGTGAAATTTAAAATACTGCTGAGCAAAGCTGCCAGAATTTAAGGTTATAATAAAATCAAAGTGGCCATGATCTAAGGAAAGAAAACCAAACCTAAGTCTACAAAACTATAAAGAAAACAGATTAAAAGCTCCAATATGTGTTTAAGAAAAATTATTCACTTGCCTCATGCCCAAAGTATATATTTTAACCATGCATTCTAAAGAATATTTCTTTTTTACAGAAAGACATAAAGCTCAGTCTTTACTTGCTTGTAAAGAAAATTTTATTTTCTATAAAAAGCACTTCAACTCAGAACCAAGGGACTAGTTTATATTTAGCCACTAGGTGTCACTGTTGGTGGTGACCTGGGCGATGAGGAGGGGGAGGGGAAACTGAAAGCAATTTCTTAGGGAATTGGGGGATTGTGAATTTTTTTTTTTACATAAAATTCTCACATTATTGTCGTTTTCCCTCTCTCTTTTCTAAGGGATGGCATAGAAAGGAAATAGGGAAATGTGAATACACAGCTCTTGAGACATCTGTACTCACTGGTCATCATACCTCCTTAGGGGATAGGAGTCGTGACTTCCTGTAGTTACCATGTCCAGCAAAACTGACTATTCTAGACAAGTCCTTTTGAATAATTCCCTAATCACATAGCAAGAAAGCAGAAAAATGTCCTTTCACGTTCAGAGAGAGAAGCTTTTCCTCAGCCATGTCTGCCTGGTGCTGAAGAAATTAGATGAATAATTTATAGCACAAAGCAGAGTGAGGGTCAGTGTGTGTGTGAAGGAGATTTGAACAAGGAGCTCTGGGAGCCTGTCAGAAACATCACACGTGAGGCAGCAAACAAATCCTGTCAGAGGAGTCTCAGGATGTTGAGGGGTTTTTCTTTTTTCAGCAATTATCTGTGCTACCCAATTAAATCCTGGACTTGGCTCTATAAGCAATGGGAACTTTTTCAAAGTCCATGGACAATGAAACAATGAAAAAGAGATTTTCCTGGTGTTTTCCTTGGCACACACTCCAATTGTAGCAAGATGGTTGGTGCCTGCCTGGTCTCAGGAGGAAGATCATCCTTTTCTTCAGAATAGCCTGGGCCTGCCTCCAGGCCTCATGGGCAGGGGTCTGTTCCCCAGGGGACCCAGGTGCTGACCCAGGACCTGCTTGCCAGCGGGGCTGGGCTCATTGGCAGAGAACTGAGAGGAAGCTGCCATGTGCCAGTGCTATTTCCCGCAAGCGTCTCTAGCTGGAGCTGTTATTCTTTCACTTTCCTAAGGAAAAAAAGAGTAAAGAAAACCAAGGAGTAGAGGTGAAAGGGAGATTGGAAGAGAAAGTCCAAATGAGGGGAAGATAGTCAAGTGAGCATCCAGAGGAGAATTTCTTTTCAGCAGGAGAAGCAGAACCATGTGATTGCCAACGTTTCATGTTGGGAAGTATTTCCTTGCTCATCTGTGTTATACAGGCGGGCATACAATGATCATCTCTGTCCTCTGCTTCACACGCTCCTCAGGGCAGTGCCAGTCCTTTATTCTTGTTTCAAATTAACACACTATTTATTGAGGTAACATTGATTTGCAAAATAATATAAATCCACAGATGTAAGTTCCCTGTACCTTGGATAGACGACAACCCATCCTGCCCGCCGCCAAAGCACCGAGAGTTCTTCACCTTTGTCCACTGGACCCCACCGCCCCTTGCCCCCATGGTTTATTCTTTGTTTGTTTTTGTTTTTTAAGGAAGGTATAGTCAGGAAGGAAGGTGAATAGGCAGACAGGAAAAGAAGAGGAGAAAGAGACACTTTATTTTACTCAGTTGTTCATCTTGGTTCTTTTCTCCAGACCCAGGTCTTGAACCAAGGATCTTGGGATGTGTGTGGACTGTGCTACAGTGAGCTTATCCATGAGGCCAGCAGGGCACATCCCATGATTTAATCTTAACTACATTTACTAGAGGCAAGTTAATGGGGCAATAATTTTATAAGTGAAAAAAAAAATGTGGGAAATAACACTAAGTGCTAATCATGTGCTAGATACTATTCTCAGTGTTTTCCAGTCATTAATTTATTTAACCATCAAATAACCCTATGAAGCAGGTACAATTATTACTTGCATGATAGATGAGGAAACTGAGGCAAAGGAAGATGAAGTAGCTGTCCAAGGTCACAGAGCCTGCAAATGGCAGTCAGTCTGTCTCCATGGTCACTAAGTGAGGCAGTCACAAAATCAGGACCCAGATTTGGAGCTCTGACCGTCATCTCCTTATTCGACGTTTTGCTACCTGGTGGCTTGTGACTTACCTCCACCAAAGTCAAGATATTAACTGAGACCCACAGAACATTTGCACAGCGGGATTCTTCACTTGGAACATTCTGGAAAAGAGTTACCAAAATGCTACCACAGGCATGCCCCAGAGAAGCAGTGGTTAAGTCAATTCTTCCAAAGGAGCAAACCACACACCTCTGAGTTCAAGAACCACAGGTGAACCAACCAGTGTGAACAATTAAATAAAAATAAAAGAAAGATGATTCTTTTTCCTCTCTCTTCCTGCCTACCTGCCTGCTCACCTTCATTCCTACCTGCACTATTCCTTAAAAAACAAAACAAAACAAAACAAAACAAAACAAAACTAAAAACTAAAAACTACCACCCAGTGGCTTGCATATGGCAGGGGAAAGGTGCCAGCCCTTAACAGTCACTCCTCTTGTGACTGAGTCCTAAATACCACCTGAAGCAAGCTCAAAGACATCTCTCTGTACCAACTTCTGCTCACATTTCCACTTAATGCTTTGTCAGGGTCCACTAGCTGTATGGACTCTCTTGCAACCTTTCATTGTGATGCACATGAAACTGTGTTCCGGAAAGCATACTGGTACTTTTATGAAAGCACGTCTTTTCCAGGGACTTTTGAATGCCCATGACACATTACACACTAAGTTTTTTGCTAAAATAAGTGCAAGCCAGTTGGGTAATTATATTCCAAAGAGCTGAAGCTATATAAAATGCCTTTTGGGCACTGACTTGAGGTAGGTGGGAAGACAAAGGAAACACAAATGTGCTTCTTAATAACCCTGGTAGCAGCACTGATTCTAATGGATAGTTTTCTAGTCCAGCAACAGTAGAGCAATTTGTCATTAATGGATATGAGGATGCCAATTTCCTTAGTTGGAATGAAGCCACTAATTTTAGATAATCCACCCCACTTCCTCCTCTCGCCAGCACCCCCCCCCAAAAAAAAAAAGACGAAAACATAGGAGAAACAGTCCTAGAAAACAAACTTAGAGGACACATGTGCTCTGGGAAAATAAAAGCCAGTATCAGAGCACAGTCAAGATATTTTGGGGGAGGTTCTTATGACACGACTTTAGGACAGACATGAAGCATGAAAACTGGGGTCATCTGTCTGATTTCTCGTTCCTGCTGTTCTGCTAGTGAGTCAAGGCTATTTTATTGCCGAAGATTTGCCTGGGAAGTCAGTCGCACAAAGGAACTTTAGAAGTAAACTGTCTTCAGTTGAAATGACCAAAGAAATTTAACTTTGCATATTGCCCCTAAATTCTATGAAATTATGAAAAATATTTTTTTATGTTGTTACATACCTATTCAGATACCAGTTCCATATTACTACTTCTGAAACAACCATAGACAAGGAAAAATGAGCAATTAAGCAAAAAATGTTTAAGATAATTATGCTTGAATGCCCAGTTTTAGAAAAAGTTAATTTCTTCATATTCATGAAACCTAACTACATTAATCAACCAAGCTGTCAATCTATCAGAAGTAATTTTTCATTAATGAATGTATTTTATAGTCATATTTTCAACAAAATGTTGATCTCTGTTAGGGGCAGAATTGTATCCCCTTCCCCAAATTCATACATTAGACCCCTAATACACAATGCAACTGTATTGGGAGATAGAGGTATTCAAGGGTCATGAAGATTAAATGAAGTCATCATGAGGTCCTAACATGATAAGACTAGTGACCATATAAGAAGAGGCCTTATATGAGATCTCCCCCACCCTCACCAGGCCCCTACATATACACTGAGGGGAGGCCATGTGAGGTCATAGTGAGAAGGTGGCCTCCTGCAAACCAGGAAGAGATCTTCACCCCAAATGCAAGCTGCCAGATCTTGACCTGGGGTTTCCAGCTTCCAGAACTGAGGGAGATCACAATTGTTGTTGTTTAAGTCATCCAGTCTATGGTAATTTGTCATGGGAACCTGAGCGAATTAACACAGATTCCCATCCTGTGTTAAAGGCATTGCTGGGCACTGGCCTACAAGGGTGTTCACCTCAGATGTGATCCCACCCTCTGAGAGATCATGGTCTGGCTGGGGAGCCAGACACTAGTCAATCATTTCAAAAGTCTATAATTATCAGTTATAAAGAGTGAAATAAAAAAGTTAAAGGGCAGTTTGAAAGAACATGAAATAATTCAGTTTAATCTGGGAAATCAGAGAAATGACCTTCAATCTGCATCTTAAAAGCGAGCAAAAAAAAAGCTAGATGAATAAAAGAATACAAAGTTCTAGACAAGCAGTATGTGTGAAGATCCTGAGTCAACAAAAAGGAGGCTGATGTTAAAAGAACTGGAAGAAAAAGAAAAGAAAGAATAGAATTAGAAAAAGAGAGAATAGAATGAGCAAAGAGAGGGGGACACAATGTAGTTTATGTTTTTTTTTAAATCGCATTGGAGCTTTTGTGCAGAGAATAAATGGAAGAAAAGTGGTGATGAAGAAAGACCAGGGAACAAGAAAACGATGTCTTCATCTAGGGTGGCGCCTGTGAATATAGGAAGAGATAAAAGGACTCCAGGAGTATTTCGTAAGTGAAAACAGAACGTGGTGATTTCATATAGGTGGAGGAGGTGGTTAGAGAGAAGATGATGTTAAGGACAACTCTTTAATTTGAGTTATGAACAACTAGTTCCCAGATGCAACATTTGCAGAACTGGGAAATACTAGCAAAGAAGCCGAAGTGGGAGGTGAGAGCCACTTGTTGGAATTGCTGTTGAACTTGTTCCAAAGTGGCTGGTCTTGAGACTGGCCATGAAAATACTTCCTGAGGAGAGACTTTAGATCTTTCATAAGCATCAAATTCAGTAGGTGGCAAGGGTAAATGACAAAACCACCAAGACCAGTTAATTTCCAGTCATTGTCCTTAGATGCAGGTTAGTACAGGTTTGGTTTGGTCTCCTTTTGCAAATCTTCCAGAAACAGTGCTCATTGCTAGGCAAGTGTCAGAAGAGTAACAGAAGAGGAAAGCACTTGTGAACCTGTCCAAATCTCCTCACCCCCAACAGATGGGCTGAATCACTAACCAACTGAAGTAATTTCCTAATCTGAGTCAATACATGACTCAAGAAACCGGAGAGTGGTTGCAAGTGTATTCAGTTTTCCCTGGATGCTTAGGCTTAAGGGGCAACTAGAGTGGACGAAGCCCCTCTCTTGTTTCTCTCCCCCACAAACATGGTACCCCAACCACCAGCATCTGTTAACCATAGGATTTAGCAAATCTATTGCCAAACATTTGAAAAGGTGAGGACCTTCTTGGGTCTTCTCGATGGTCTGTTATTAAGCATTAGGATTCAACTTTGAGAAATGTATTATTCTATTGACTATTACATTTATCCTGGTATGTATGAACCTACAGTTATTGCAAGAGATTGCCAGTTTCCTTCTAATTTCCAACTTCCATGCATTCCTCCCTCTATAGCAATGTGTCTGTAATTTAAATGAGAGATGATAGAAGCTCAGACTGGTATTAAGGTAGTAGAGATGAAGAAATGTGGTGGGCAGGAGAGTTGCCTAAAGTAAAACCAGTAGGAATTGGTGGTCAACTAATACGGGGCTGAGGGACAGAGATGGGTGCAGGAAAGTCCCAAATTTCCTAGTTGCAAAAGAGAGCAATAGTGAGAGTGCATGAGAGAAATAGAGAGAATAAGAACAAGAACAACACCCAGAACCAGGAGGTAAATTTGAGAGGAATGTCATGAGCTCCATTTTGAATATGTTGACAGCCATGACAGGTCTGAAGGAGGCTATTCAGGCAAGAAGACCTTAAGAACACCAATATTTCTTGATCAGGTAGTGAAGGATGAACCTGCAAAAGAGACTGACTAGAAATTATTAAGATGAAGGAGAAAACTAAGAGAGTTGTAACTTGGAAACCACAGGAAGAAAAATTTCAAGAAGGAAGATTTGACTTATGGCATAAATTATTTTTGAGAAGGAAGATTTGACTTATGGCATACATTATTTTTGAGAGTTTAAGGTATATGAGGACTAAAAAAATATTCCTTGAGTTTAGCCATGTGGAGGTTACTGGTGACGCTGCAAAGAGTTCTTTCCAATGATGAGGGATGCCTTAGAATGAGAGAGTGCCTGACATGTGAGAAATGGATCTGGCAAGTCTAGGTAACTCCTTATTTTCCTTGGCAAATATTCTTCCCTATACACTACTATTCATCAGTAGTGGTCAACAGATCCTCTCAGAATAGACTTTTAGATCTCTATTCCCATCAAAAGCAACACTATTTGGGTCATTGTTTTAATCTCTTCATTTTTTTAAAGATGATAGTCACCTCTGATGGAACAAGTTTGAGTGACTTTAGTGGCAACAGAGATATATGTGGATGCTTCTTTGTTGACTCGCTTCCAATCCATTTTGCAAGAGTGTTGAACGTGGATTAGGAATGCAACCCAGGGGCATGAAAATAACTAGTTTAAGCTGGGATTTGGTATCTGGCCCTCTCTACTCTCCTCCTATCACTATCCAGATAAAACATGAAAACTCTGGTTGTGAGCAGGAAGTGAGTAAGAAATCAAATAACAGCATCCCTGCTCTGTGGACCATCCAACACAGAAGGAAATGATTGTGTACACTAGGACAAATCAAGGATGCATTCTTTCACCCAAGGCCAGCAATATAAACCTATTCATAATACAGATGCCAGATCAGGCTTGGCGGGTAAAGGAGCAGTAACGATGAAGGCCACGAACTGAATGAATGGAATGTATCTACTAAAGACTGGCTCTCAAGAAATAGTTTAAATTGAGAATCCTGTCACTTGGCACAGATCAGAAAGAATATTTATAGCCGAGGGGGATGGAATACCTGGAAGTAGTTGAGACATCAGAGGGACAGAAACCAGCGAAGACTGACATTTCAGTTCTAGCCCTGGGGTTCCTACATGCCCTCAATCCCTGATCTGCAATCCCCAAAATTAAAAAAAACTTTGAAAGTAACATTTTTCCCTGACTCATCAGGCAGTTAATTCTGACTTGACCTGAACACACTTGTTTGCAAAATCTGATTTGAAAAGTTGTGAAACTATTGACCATATCTCACTTCAAGGTGAATAGTCATACATTTCATTACAGAAAATGAATGTGCTTGTACAGAGGGTTGCCCAGGCCTACTGAGGCATTGGCACTACAGGGAATTCTCTTTCAGAAATGGAGAAAATCCTGAATTCTGGATTACATCTAGCCCCGCAGATCTACAGAAAGCATCTGTGAACCTACACGGGGAAGTGGACAATACTCCTGCACCACATTCCTGACAGTGTGAGGACCATTAAACACAGAACAGATGTAGCCATCACAGCCTCAGCAAGACATCCATCTGCACGCAGCACAGATGTGGCCGCAGTCACCAGCAGGGCCTACGAGTCAGTCTGGGGCCGAACCCAGCTCCCTGTTCTGCTGACAGAGAGCGGGATCTGAAGGGCTCTGATGGTCTCTAAGTGTTTTGAGAGCTCGCAGCATGTTAGGCCCAAGTCATTACCTCATTTTATTCCCCACACCAATCCTCTAAGAAAGGAAAATGAGAATCAAAGGATACAGTCAAGCAGTAAGTGACACAGTTGGGGATACCAGTCCTGTGTTACACCAAAGCCTATTCATGGCCCCTACACCATACAAACCTCTCACTGAGGTCACAGGCTGTGGGCTGAAAACGCAATGGTGGTTCATTTACAGAATATAGTCTACACACAGGCACCTTGTTGAATTCTCAAAAAATTCAAGTTAGGTGGGGATTCTGTGGCCCCATTTTTCAGAAGGAGAAACTGAAGTAACTTGCCTAAGGTCTTCTATACCTGATAAGCGGTGGGTATGGATTTCAAACCAACATCTGTCTGTCCCCAGAGGAGGCCCTGCTCCCCCGAATGCTGTGCTTCCTCCTAAACATAGATGCTAAACATAGGTGCCAATGACTGAGTGTTTAAATGCACACGAATGCAAACATACAAATCTGTCTCTCAAGAGCCATATGATTACCCAGAGTTAAGTGTCAGTGGCCTTCTGGGATCCCTCTGATGGGTGAAAGGATAAAGGTCAGAGTGGTGGCCACAGAAACCTGTTTATTATCAGAAGATAACATTGCCTGTCACTTTAAATGAGCCAGAGACCTGCAGACACCCCGGTAAGGCTCCCATTACACAGAAGAGCAGCTTCAACTTCAAAAGAGAATGAGATATGAGTGAGGAGGGGGAGGTGTGCTTTTCTTCAGCTGTTGATGGCTGGTCAAGTGAGTCTAATGGCTTATTAATAAGAAGCAATTAATTGTGTAGCCAGCCCAGTAGTTCTAAGAAATGAAATCCCAAATCTGATACATGAAGGGCATCAGGAATTGAATAACTGTTAAAAAGCAGTTTCTGGCACTGCTTTGCATCAATAAAGATGTAAAGAACAAAGGAAGAGCGTGCAACTCCCACGCGATCAATAGATTCTTGAAATACAAAGGCTGAAAACGCAAAGAAGCATGGAACCTGGTAAAACGTTAATTTCTGCCTTCAAGAGAGGAGAACAGAGTCATGGAGACACAGATAGGAAAGGACCTCACGAAGTCATCCTGTCCCGCAGCTTAAATTCTCCCTGACTGAGGTCAGTTAGTCTCCTGTTTAAAACGTCCAGAGAATTACAACAGACTATATTCCAGGGAAACGGGAGAATGTGTTTACTTTTTGCAGGCACTGGACAGCTGGCCTGCTGGGAGCAGTGAATCAGAGTCCACAGCAATGAAATACAAAGGTTTCTGGACTTATCAGACCTCCTCTGATGAACAAGACTGACATCTGCCTGCATTCTGACAGAAATCATAGGAAATCAGAATTTCAGCCCTGTGATGGGAATTCATGTAGTTCTACAGCCAGAACTCATTCATTTTTAGCCACTTAGATGAAGGGCTGCAAAGAAGCCCCGGGTCAGTGTAGTCGTTTTGACAACCTGTGTTTCTTGGCAGGAAATCATATCCACATTGAAGGTATGTTCATAGTTTGGAGTCATAAACAAAGAGTGTTCTAATCCTAAACTGAAATGAAAAACCACACTGACACCCATATAACATACATTTGGAGACTCCGGGAATGTGAGAGACACAGGACAATAGTCTTTGCTTCACAATGTCTATTTATTAGTCGATCTCAAATGTCTATGATTTCCTTTAGGGAGGTTATACCAGCAATGTCTCTGCATCTGAAATGTCTTTGTTCCTTATTAATAAGGCTAAAAGAAGATTCTTAGTAAAATATTTGCAATGTTTTTGAGATTCCCGAACCCCTTGGGAACACTAGGCTTAATAATGGAGCAGACTGCATGATCTCTACAGCATGCACATTGTCTGCAGACGTCCTCCAAAGATTAGTAGATGCTGTTTTTGCCTATATTCTTATATTTCCCAGCCTTTTACACTAGTCCCTTTAATTAAAGAGAGGATATGTAAAAGGTAGATACTGTTTCATTTCTGGGTGCATTTTAGGGAAGCGCTAAACAAATCAGAGAGTTGCTTCATTGGTTGTCAGAACATTCCTGCAATACTAAACACATATTGTGCAAAGTACTGCCATAGAGATGCTCTGGTTGAGGCCAGCGTTTGAGGCAGTGGTCCCTTCTTTTTATCCTGAAACTCTCTTGGTAAGGACAGTCCCTGGACCTGAAGTTGCCAAACAAAGGCCATTTGTAATGAGATTTGACCTTTAGTTACAATGTTATCTTCTTAATAGTGGAATTACAAGGACCTGGCATACAAAACTTTCTGGGATAACCTAACTTTATTATGGCAGTGCACTGTACTATGTTTGCAATGTATGCGAATGATCAGACTTCAACTCTGTTTTTAAAGAGGGTTTGGTAGCTATTTGTCCTAGAGAGGTTAGCCCCTGAAAGGCCGGTCACTCTCTATAAGAAGCTACTCCCAGCTAGTTCCATAAAAGAGGAACAGGTGGCTGTCTCTGGGATGGCATGAGGCCAACAGGACATGCGCTGTCCATATCAATACTGTCTCATCTTCTGAGATCCAAAGTGTTCTTGCATCTTCGACTATTAAAAAAAAGACCAAATTTCCTGGGGGTAATGCATTAGGATGCTCAGTATCCTGCTTGGATAGTGAGAAACCCTTCTTATTTCTCTTTGAATTTGCATTCCCTGCCTTCTACACTGGGTCATGGGAGAGATGAGGGAGACATTAAAACATTGTGCTTTATCATGTCTGTGAGTCTAGGTAAAGGCTCGCTCATTAAGAAGGAGAAAAATCTTGTTCAGGTTCTGTGCTAGGACTCCAAAATCAATCCTTGGTTAGACAAATCATAAGATCAGTTAGTAACAATGGGAAACCATTTCTAGATTCTTACCAATTTATATGGCCTTAGGAGCACATCTCTGAAGGATAAACTAATGATGAACTTACTTCTATTTAGCTTCTTGAGAAGGATCCCAAATAATACAATGATTAAAGCTATTTCTATAGTTTCCTTCCCCTCTATTATACTTTCAGTTTGATATTTATGTGAAATCACAAGGAAAAGTCACCATTAATGAATATACATTGAGTGTCAAAGATGTGCTAAGGGAATTTTGAAATAGAAACATGATATTGTGAGCCAAAAGATTAATGCAGCACATATTTTATTGTATATATGCTGTGATGTTTTTATGCATAGAGACTATCTTATAAATCAAGTAAATAAACAAATGTACTTGGCAATAGTTCATGTGCATCTGTGGAAAATTTGGACAATTGCAAATGAGAACTATTTTTTTCTTTTCATGTTTTACCAAACAAATACACAAGCTATCAGGCTATGTACACATACACTTGATCTCTGGTGTCCTGACCTACCCAGAGTCTCCTTTCTTTTTTTCTGATAACCACACCTTTAATGTCCCATGAAAAAACCACCCTCCCCTAATTTCAGGGCACACGGAGATTGGGTACCTGCTGTTCCTAAAGCGGGTGGGTAATCCAAGCTATTACTGTCAGCATGTTCCCTCCCCTTGGCCACAATGATTGTCTGAAACAAGCATGTGACTCCTTTCCAACCAGTCTGAATCAAGTCCAGAATTCTTTGCTGAGCCCCACTCGAACCCAATAGGACATTGTCTGAAGTTGCTAGGGACCATCATAAGAGAAGAATTTATCCAAGAGCAAAGACATCAATTGTGAGAATAAGTAAGAATCAGACTATGCCCAAATAAATTTGAATTCTGGGATTCAGCTGGGCCTAATATACTTCTGGTTTTTTAAATTATGTGATCTAGGCATCCCTTGGTGCAGTAGCAGTTAGATCCACCACCTTCTACCAAGCATAGTCCACATACATCCCAAGAACCCAGGTTCACATCCCAGAGCCAAAGAGAACAACCAAGATGAACAACTAAATAAAAATAAATAGAAATGCTTCTTGCTTCTCTCTCTCCCTGCCTGCAACCTTTTCTTAAAAAAAAAAAAATATGATCTAATAAATTCTTTGTATTTTTAACTTAAATAAGCTTAGAGTTGGGTTTTTTGTCCCTTATAAACAAGATAATACTAACTAACACATGCCAAAGTAAAGAACATGAACCAGGATAGGTCAGTGAATATACAGTCTGAGTCCATCATTCTGATATCTGACATAGAACTCCCATCTGTGGCCCAGATGAACCAAGACCCTTCACTTGCTGAGTCCACACACCAAACACAGAGTCAGCCAGAGGTAGAGGGCACCATGGAAGATTACAGCAGGAAAACCAGACTGAGATAATCTGACACAATTAAGAAACTGAAGTTTGAATTGACACAGGTAATACCTGATTTATCCATTGCCAATTAATCTCTGATTTATCCACTGCCAACTGCAAATGAAGAAGAGAGAAGGCAGAAATGGAGACCAGCTGGTAGACATGTTTTGGATTTGTAGGGCATTAGAGCAGACTTCAAGGAGAGAACTCAATGGATTGTAGAGTTTTCACATCAGCAGACCGAGCACAGATATCCGGAAAGCTTTTATAGGTAGACTTCCTTGGGTTGCCGCCACTCTTCCATCAAGCTTCCTCTGCTCCATCTGATAGGATTAGAAAGTATTCTGAATTTTAAAATAGAATAGAAGCAAGAGAGAAGGACTTTTCTTTGATCAATTGGGGACAGTTTTATAACAATATACTAATAAAGAATTGTGTTATAAAATAACCTAATCTAGAAAAAGTATAGACTTTAGGTCAAACTGGAAGCTTTTCCAGGGCAGGATATATTTATTATTCCATCTCCTCCTACTGCAGGGCCTTCCACAGTGGTTGTCGAATACTGTTGAATTGACTAAATTAATTCCAACTGGATGGCAAAGGCATTCGGTGCTAACCCCCTAATTTTACCAATAAGAAACCAGGGTCATAAAGGTGATGAATTTACCTCAAAGTCACACAGCTAGTTAGAGGATCATCTGTGATAAGCATTCAATATTCTTGAGTTGCAGGAAAAATGTGCAGATATCTGAAAAATTATACTGAATGGTAGTGACTCTGCAAATTGATTAGAAGATTGTTGCCACATGACAAAAGGATGATATCTCAACAATTGCAGTGGATAGACACTTCCTTACTATCTTGTTTTGTCCAGAGACCGTAGAAGCAAGATCAGCCAATGAAGTGAGACATAGAGAATGGAGGGGGTGATAATAAGAAGAGACTCACAAATACATTGTCAAAAATTTTATTTGGACTCACTAAATAATCTCTAGAAGACTCTAGAGAGATCAACCTGCCCATATATCTGTGGTGTTTGTCAATGCTTTTAGCTTGTGGACCCTAGGTTAGGGGGCAGAGGAGGAAACCAGAGAAGCAAATCCTGGAGAGGGAGAAAGTTCTCATATGCACACAGGCTTATGTCCACAGAGATCATGGGAAATATTCAAGCTGTACTAAACTAGTCTTCATCACTATTTAAGTGTCAGCCCTCTGCAGATCTTAGTTGCTTCACTGCAGGCAAGGAGTAGAGATTGATCATTCACACCCCTCTAACGCCAACATTACCAAACTCTGAGTGCCATGGGGATGTGGCACAGAGGAGGCCTAATTAAATTTGGTGAAGTTGATCTAGAATTGTCTAAATTGTCTTCCTCTTCAGGCTTTCACTGACAAATGAATGCAAACCTGCAATTCATTTTGCTTCTGGAATGCCTGAGATGTTGAAATTATTCATATTTTAATCGGCTTTTAACAAGAATAGGTAAGAAAGAAAATTAGGACAATGAAGAAATAATGGAGTCATTATAAAAACAGTAATGATTTAAAAGCAAGTAAGGGAATACTCTTATTGGAAATGTTGAGTACCTGCAAATGAGCAGTGAGATGACAAGCACACAGTGGGATTAGGTGGATCTAATGCACAAATGGAACCATGTATAATAATTTCTTCCCAAAACTCAAGATAATACAAACGTCCTGATTATACTGGAAATATATACTCTCTTAGAAATCGACCACCCTACAGAATGTTGGCTTTTCTATCTGAAGATGTTATCTGTGCTTAGCTCACATGTATTCTCTATTCAAAGACAGCAATTTGCTAGAGTTTTTCTTATAAATGAAAAGACGTTTCTGAAACCTTCCAGAACCAAACTTGCTCTTAAAAGAAAAAAACAAAAACAGTCATGGTGTCATGCTAATGGCTGTAACAACCCGCCCTCAGTCTCAGGTGCTTGCTCACTCTGAGTCCAGTGTGAACATCCCTGGCCAGGCAGCTCTCCTGGGAACACATCAGCCAAGCATTGAGTCAAGGGCTGAGCCCTCTCCATCATGAGGTTCTCAAAGAATCTCACTTCAAGCCCCAAAGGATGGTGAAGGGGAGACCTTGGAAGACTATGCAGAGGTTTTATGGCCATGCTCACACCTGGTGGCACCTCATGTGAACCTCTGCCCTGAGCTTTAAGGACAGAGGTTTGACTTTCTTCCTCTTTGCTCCCCAGCACTATTGAGTTGGCACAGAATAAACATACTTAATTTCAATTAAATGGACCACAGCGGAGGATACAGAGAAGTACCTTGACTGGCCTTAATCATTAAGCCTTCTAAGTCAGATTGTAGTAGCCATGTGTTTACTGCCTTCCCAACACAGCCATTACTCCCCATCTTCCACCAAATGGTGTTGCAAGTGATGACGCAGGAGATTTATCTATTCTCTCGCATTTGATTTGTTCACCCCTAATTTCAGAGTTAGACACCAATTGACTTCTATCGAAATAATCTGTCTACAGACTGAGGCACAGGACCCTGCAATAGTTAGAGACAGAAAGAGGCAGTGTACCTGAAAGCAGGTAGTACCACAATAGATACTCCCTCTCTTCCTAGAAAAGAGGGAAGAAGTAAAATCTAGGACAGTCACACCACTTTGCTGCCACAAAGGGAAATCTCAGAGCTATGGGGAGGTTGCTCAATGAGTCCCAAGGGAAAAATGTCTCCTTGGAATTTAGAATGGAAAGCAGATGAGAAATTCAGTCTGTGGTGGCACCGAGTAATCCTACAGATCAATCCTCTCCTAAAGCCAAACGCCTTTGGATTTTCTCGTTTTGTGCCAATAACTTTAATTTTAAAACCAATTTGAATTGGGTTTTTTTTGTTTTTTTTGTTTTTTTGTAACTTACAATGCAGAGTCCTTACTGGTACAGGAGATGTGCCCTGGGAGACTCTGGAAGGTACTACTGGTTTCACTGTTATCCCCCTTCTTTCAGATAAAGCCTAGAAATGCTGAATAGTCACCTCCTCAGTCTTTCTAGTAATTAGAGCATGCGTAGGGATACACTCACTCCTGGTGGCACCAGGACCTGAGGAGGATGCTTCTAGGGGGAGGGGTGTTTCTGGAAAATGTTTATTCTTTGACAAAAAGAAATACAGAAGAAGAAACTTCCCAGTTTGCTGCTGGCTTTTGTATGAGGGAGGATGAGCTAGACGGAACTGGAGCAGCTATGTTGTAACTATGTAAGCTAGAAACAGAGTCAATGCACTGAGAATGACAGCTTGAGAGAAAGAGCCTGGGACCTGGTAACGTCAATCAATTGCTGAATATTACCTTTGCAATTTTCCTACTTCCAGCTTCTTTCACATAGCCTATATTATTATTAAGGTAATGTATGATCTCATTGTTTAGGCCACTTTTGCTTGAATGAAAGACTGTTCTGTAGTTGACAATGGCTTAAAGGCAATAAGCTTGAGAGAGACCCAAAGAAGAGTAGGGACTAGATTTCTCTAGCAACACAGTATCTACAATTTCCTGAGTACCTGTGAGGAACTTCATTTTAATCCTCTAATCCTCATGACAACACAGAAATAGACCTATACAAATGAGAAAACTGAATCTCAAAAAAGTTAAGTAACTTGTCCCAAGCTCCCCTCTTATTACAGCACCCATTCCCACACATCTGCACTCCCCCTAAGACTTCACATGACAGTTAGGAGTTTCAGGGTTAGCAAATACAACAGGCAAACTTTTAGAGACTGAAACAGCATTTTTCACGTGGGGCTCAAGTATACTGTTAAAAGGTAGTTGAACAGCACTTAATGGAGCTAAAGTAATGTAACGCATCACGTTAACAGCCACCAAGAGTTGAGAGGGTCTATGCCTTTGCTTTCCTTAATTCTATGTCCTCCTAACTTCTTTGCCATTTACCTGTTGCCTGTGTGAAAAACAATCAACTAGTTCTACTCAATCTGGGCCCAACATGGTAGGAGATAGTGAGGAGATCTTTGTGGTCCAGCCTCCCTTCTCTTTTCTGTTGATGAAAGCTCCCTGTGTTTTACCTTCTTTCTTTTCTTTCTTTAAAGAAAAGTTCCATATTGTCATGTTTCTAGTCTTTCTCTTTTTTCACATTGCTACATGAGTCTCAGGATGTTGAATTCACACCACAATCTGAGTACAAATCCAGCACACCCAGTCACCAGAGTTCTAGTGCCCATCACCACCACAGCACAGTGTGATGTGCACGCGCTGGCAGAGCCATAAATAGAGGCTTCCCAACATCTCCTGTCCAATATGGCAAGTGACCCATATAAGCCACAGAGGTGCTCCCTCCTGGGATTCTGTATCTTGAGGGGAACAATGTAAGAATGGGGGAAATGGTTGGTGCCCACACGGCCACTCCAGTGGGGGCACCCTATCAGACCACTGCAACCTACTCCCCACACCCCACTACCTAGGCCCTTACTGTAGTTCTTTATTGAGCCTGATCTATATCTTCCCCATCAGTTCCATGAACTACCTAGCATTCTTTGACTAATCACTTTCCTGTTAAAACTGATTTTTATTTAAGTCTAGAAAGTAAACATCAGACTGTCAACTCTGTGAGAGCAAGAGTCACATCTCTTTAGGTTCATCCTTACATCTGGGGTACCTAGCACAGAGGCTGGCATATAGAAAGCAATCAACAAAGTGTTAAATTCTTAATTAATAAGGTCCAGAAATGTATGAGTCATCACAGACTATCACCAAGTGGAAAATTGAAGCTCTTACTGCAGATCCTCTTCAGGGATTCTGACATGGGAAGTTGTCTGCTATTCGTCTTGGCTGAACAAAAGCAGAACTTGTAACATTATGAAGGATGAAGAACTGAACTGGTGATGATAAACTTCATATATTATATACAGATGTCAATTTACAATGATGCAGACCTTAAACCTATATAATGTTAGGGTAAAATGTTCCTTCAATAAAGTTGATTTTCAAAAAGAGTGAATAACAGCTTCTTACAAAAACAAAGAGAATGTGTTCCAGTGCTATTAAGTGTGGAATGAGCTGTTTGAAAGAGAGGCAGAGATATGTGTGCTTCCTTGTGTGAGATGACCTCTATGTCATACACCCCAGAACCTCGGACGCTTTGGGTAGACAGATAGGGGACAGAACAACCAGAAGTCATCCTAAAGGAAGCCAGGGTGTCCCTCTGCTGAAAACTGTAAGGCTGATTAAGCCTAAGAAGACTACTTACTAGCTAAGGAATAGAAGTATGATTAAAGCAGGAAGAATCATTAGCATACCCGTTCCTGTTCTCTTTCCCAAACTCTTTCGATTCTCTCCCAATCTTTCTCAGTCGGTCTGTCTCTCTGCCTTCCTACACCACGCACACGCACATACACACACCCACACATGCGCACACAAGCATGCGAACAGGTGCACACACGAACCGGAGCTCACACGCACACGCACACGACCAGGCGCACACAAAGGCGCGTTCACACACACACACAGAGGTTATGAGAACCCGGAAATATAGTCATAAGACAAATGAAACTAAAAGAAATCCACCATCCACACCCCTGGAAACAATAATGATGAAGAAAAGCTGCTGCCAGATGCATGATGTGATGACTCCAATGATCTAATTCTCTTATTATCAAAAGATGCAGGTAAAGGCAGTCTTGACAGAAAGCTTTAACAAATCAAAAGAGCGCAGCATAACTGAAACTGTGTTATCTGATGAATGCCTTTTCAAAGACCAGGCTGGTATCACAGGCCGATAGTAGACTCTAGCCATCAAAACATTGTTTTATCTGGTATCTTGATTTTAAAGAATTGTGGAAGCTAGCAAGTGGAACTAGGTTATTTATATAATGTTTGAAACTATGTTAGTCCACTAAGAAAAACCAACAAGAACAGCACACACACAGCAAAAATCAAAACCCAGACTAGATGATATGAGATAAAAAGCAATAGCCTTAATGCTGTAGACCGTCAACAGTGTGGAGTGTAATTTCCAAATCAGAAAGGATATTTTTCTTCCATAAAGTATGTATGAGTGATAAGTTGGTATGTGATGCCCCCCAGATGAGACCCTCACCCACTAGTGCTGGGGTGCTGCCAAAATTCGAAGCATCACTGCCAACAGATGAAGACTGCTGCTCAAGAAGCTTCCATGTCAGGAAACAGCCCCATCTATTAAGCCATGCAGGGACAAGAGGGTCTCCTCAGAGCAGACAGAACACACCCCCCTCGCTTTTTTAAAGTTTAAGTAATTGAAAATAGAACTCCCCAGAATCATGACCTAATCATTTCATATTTCATGCAACTTAGAGGAGACATCTTTTTCTTTAGATGACTAGACATTAATCAAATGGACCTCCACACTTGAGAAGATAAATGCCAAGCAGAGAAAAGGAAGCCTTCTGTATATTTACCTTAACTTTTAAAGCACAGACATTAGAAATGAATGAGAATTTTGACCATTTATCATACAGAGAGACCAATTGTCTCACAGAAATTTTTATGTCAAACCACACCTGGCCATACATGTTTGTCTCTTGATTCATGAGCTCTAAATATCACATTGCAACATTGTTGGGCTGAAGCCAAGAGTAATGTGCTTGAAACTCCTTCCTTGCCGTCTTAAATGAACTGTGATACTAGGAGAAAAAAAAGCTGCCTTCATAATATCAAACTATGGATAATTTAAATGTTACTAATTTTGTGTTTTAAATATATTATTTAATGAGTTTGGGGCAATACAGTGACCTTTCTAATGAGGTTTGACTCAAGCCAAAATTAAAATGAATGTGCCCTTCCAGCGCACCCAATGACAGGGTGTAGGAGGAGCTGACTCAGAAGGGTCTGTGTGGCAGGGGGAAACCAACCAACCACTGGCCTTGCACAATCTGTACCCACATGATCATGAAGTGACTTCATCATCGCAGGGTTCCAGGAACCGTCTGCCAGACCAGGCTCACTGCTCAACAATCAGAATATATTAATAGGAAATAATGATTACAGTGGTTATAGTTTATGGAAACACAAGAAGAAGATGTCAAATAAGTGGAAAGATCATGCATCATAACTCCATGGTGGGTGGAAACCACTGCAGGGTACCAACAATGCTAGGGACTGCCTGGTGTCACTGCATCTCTGCACTCTCTTCTAAGGCCTGTGTGTTTTCCTGAGGTGCAGGCAGGAATGAAGGCAAATAGCAGGCAGGCAAGAAGAGAAAGGAGGAGGAAGCAGTTTATTTTATTCAGTTGTTCATCTTGTTTGTTCTCCATGGCCCCTGGGTCCTTTGGATATATGTGGACTATGTCCGGTGGCCTTATCCACTAGGCCACCAGGGCGCGCCATCCCATGCAGTTTTAAGAGGGTATTAAGATGTTCACTTTCTAGTGATTTCCCCAGATAGATTCTAATTCTCCTCCTCCACCATCACAGAACCTCATCACCCCTAATCCCTGACTGTGTAGTAAGTCCAGACCAAGGTGAAGTTTGTCATTTCCATTTCCTACCCACCCTAATTTTGGCCCCATCTCCCTTTCCTCTCCCTAAATCACCAGGTTGAAATGATTAACAATAGTTTGTAGCATACTCTCTCCTGGCAATTTCAAGGTAGATTTCGGAGCAAGGCTGTTCATAAGAGTGCAGTGTTAGAACAGCCTGGGGTCCATGTACATGTCCTTCCCTGATCACGTCATCACTGTGACTTCTTTGGCTGGGTTATTTTACCTTTCTCACGCATAGTTTCTCTGCTGAGAAAAATGAGGGTAAGTAATAAAACTATAGGACAAAGTGTTTAATGTCAAGAGATACCTACCACTTGGCATAGAAAAGATGCAGGTAGAGCAGTGTTCTTTCTCATTATCTTAAGCCTGGAGAGTCAAAGAAGGGATGTTTCCATATTGTCCATTTGGATATTTCATGCTCCAAAGAGAAATTGGGAGGCCAAATTACTCAATCCATATTTACACTGACCGCTATTCCACTGCTCCCCAAACAGGATACTTGCTCCCTCAAATCTACTTTGGTGAAATCCCCTGGATGTGTTCTCTGAGCTGATGATTATGATGCTCAGCCTCTCTTTGTATTTGAATCCTCAGCCCAAGTGGACATGGCAAGGCAGCAAAGGGAGCAGAGAACTAAGCAAGCAAAGGACAAGGACTGACTTTCTGGCAAACTTGCCTAACTTTCATTTTATATCTGCGATACTAAAATAGTTCTTCAAATATGCTGGCAAACAGTGGCACTGCCCTTGAATATGTTCCCCCGGCTCCCATCTGAGTCAGTGTAATGAGTCTGCATTTTATAAGAGCTGAGCTTGATCCAAATGGAACCATGTAACTGTTAGAAAGATTAATGGACTGTATCATTCCACAGTTGACTATAAACTTCTAATTGTGTGAATCTCAGTGTGGTGTCTAGAGCTAAATCAGAGCCTGCTTCCTCAGTCACTAATATCCACTGATATTGTTCATTATTTTTCTAATGCCAACCCTAGGTACATCAGCGCTGGCCAGATCCCCGAGGAAAACAACATCTTTTGTTGTAGGTACTTGAGAGAAGTCATTATCACCGTTGCCAATTAATTCATCAATCAGTGTTTACCAAGCTGCCACGGAGAACAGGGATGGGTACTGAGTCCCTGCTAAGAGAGGGAAGGATTGAGGCACCGATGAGGACCAAGGCTCTGCTCAGGAGCAGCCATATTAGGCGCCTAGATATCTCTTTCCAAGAGGGGAAAGTGCGACATCAGAATTTCACTCCCCTGAATCTTAACCTGGGAAGCAGGATGCCAGTCAGGCCTCCCTACCTTAGAATCAAATGTGTGGAAGCACACTTTGAAAAACATTCAGTTCATTCATGATCGGCGAGAATGAAAACATATGTGTAGAGCTAAGAATAACTAAGGTTAACTTGAGTGTCTTTGCATCCATCTTCTTCCTTATGAATTCTTACCTTCTTTTCCCACATTTAAGACCACTTTTAGTGGTTTCTCCATATAAGCAACCCCTACACTTTGAAATTTTGTGTGGAGGCTAGTTAAGCTGTACTTGTCTTGTCCTTAACAAAACCACATTCTGTTAAAAGAACAATCCCTGACTGTAAGGGGAAAGCTAGAGACTTCTTTCCTCTACTCTTACTCACCTGCTCTTTCCCCCACTCCATAGTTTTCTGGTTCCCTCCTACTTCCTCTAACAGGAAACACAAAGCCCTCAGTCATGTAATGCCCCTCCATCCTACAGGAAACTGGGAGCAGTGGAAGGCCCAACAACTGCTACCTTCACCCCAGGCACCTAATTGTATAATTTGCTTTTGATCACTAGATTCCCTTATATTTTAAGTAGTCCTTTCAAGAGATGAAGGAGAGAGGAATATCAGTTCTCTATATTGCTATCGAGTGTTGTAAAACTCTGGATGGCATAATGCTTGTTGGCAATCAAGACTGCAAGTCTCCAAAGTTAATCAACTTGCTGAGGTTTTCAGGCTCCGGATGTTGGCAGAATTTCCCTGCACCCCTGTGCCAATTTAGATGTTTAAATATCTAGGGAACAGTAAATATAGAACACGCAACTAATGCAGCATTAAGAGAAAAGCATGGTTCAGTCCTGTCTACCCAGCATGTGCCCTTCTGTCCTCAGAACTTTACATTTGATTAGGAGAATAATAATGTATCTACCCTTCTCAGTCTGGGAGACAGTTTTGCTGCTACTCTCAAAGAGATTCACGCATCTGCCTGCCACCTCATTTATAACACATTAATTTATGCTCTGTTGATCAGAGAAATGGATTGATTAGGGACAAATTTGTGGAGATTCAAATCTGTATTTTAAATGATAGAAAAACTAATGCCTACTGCACTCCAGAGTTTAGAAGTAACTCTGATCCCATCAACTATCTCAAGTTGTTGCAAGGAAGCAATAAATGGACAATCCCCAAGAAGCCTGCAAATAACAAGCTGGCAAAAGGTATAGTATCACATTTTATCAGCAATACCCATAAAGTTCTTTACCAGAATACGTGAAGGTTGTATGTTAGCCAAGGTGCCTTTATATATCCCTAAAGGAATGAGGGCTGAGTGGGTCTTCAGACTTATCACCAAATGTTTTCTGTCTTCCTCCAAAGATGTATAATAGTATGAAATCTGGTCCTGTTAGTTTCTCTGCAGTGTGAATGAGGGGAAGATAGTTTGGGAAGGGAATGTTAAAGAGCAGGAAATAACAGAAGGAAAAGACTCTTAACACCAACAAAATCCTATCTTTTGAAAACTAAATTTTCTATCATATCTAGACATATCTTTGGCAAGTGAACAAAATTGCCTGGATGCAGTGATAAAAATCCCCTGAGAACCAGAGAAAAGGGCCCTGCATTAGTTGAAGGAACTGGTGTTTTTCTTCTCATCCTTAAGAGTACAAATTGTTGAGGATATGAACAAACAAACAGCCCAATGAGACTATTTATGAGAAGAAGCAATAAAACCCATAGAGATGATACGTGAAAGAGAAGGGGAAATGAACTTTCCCAAAGTACTAACCCCCTCTTTGTGGGTGCAATGCACAAGATTAACGACGCCACCCTCAGACCCCTTGGTAGCATTTCAGAACCTTGCTTTATGGTCCCCTTTTATTTCATTGGGATGTAAATAATTGATCACTTGAAGGGACCGGAGAAACTCAGTGCAACTGAACACAGATATTTTTTATGACATCAATTACAGGACTAGTGACTTGATGAGAAAAGGAAAATATTTTAAACCACATTTTAATGGTCCCCACCAAGAGCCCCTAGTGTTCCAAATGAAACTTGGGTCTCTGGGCCTTGATTTTTTTTTTCCCTTCCATTTTCCTCCTCATAGGGAATATGTTACAGCTGAACAGAAGAGATGGTTAATTATTTTTGTGTCTGTACTTTGCAGTGGTAGATTGCAGGCCTCGTTATTCTAATAGAAAAGGAAAGGCTTAGGAGAGCCAAGGGCTGTGAAGGGAGGTCCCCTGTATTCGCCTTATCAGGACTACATGCTATCTGACAGGTGTTGTGGAGTTCAGCTTGGCAACTGGGCTGCGATCGTAGTTGAAATTGTCACTTACGACATTACAACACCGAGACATGTTAGAATGACATGGTGAGCAGTGCCATAACGGCTGTTGAAAGGAAGTCAGAGTTCAAGCATTTGTGCATGGGGCACTTTATGTGGTGACGACTTCTGAATTTATAGTTGTCAGGATGGGAGTAGAAATGTTGATTTGGTCTGAGAACGGGTTTGTTCACGCATGTGTCTGGTTGATTGTGAAGT
The DNA here is from genome assembly GCA_004363575.1 of Solenodon paradoxus. Classification (NCBI taxonomy): domain Eukaryota; kingdom Metazoa; phylum Chordata; class Mammalia; order Eulipotyphla; family Solenodontidae; genus Solenodon; species Solenodon paradoxus. Next base: position 314,354 of record RJWH01000194.1, on the reverse strand, counting down.
CCAAGTTCATTTTTCTTTTTTTCTGGCAAAACTCTTGCAGCGCTACTGCCTTTCATGAGAAAGGTCCAGGACTATGCTTGGAAATCCATTCAACAACTTAGATGATGAAATGCTGTGCTGAATACTTATTGGGCTTGGGTTCTGAGGGTAGGTTGTTTGAAGTAATATTGGGGTGGGGGCAGAGAAGTCCTGGGCAGGTCTCAGAATGAAGGGGTTGAGAGTAGAAGAAATGTTTCAACCAAATTCTAAGAACAGTAAACTCCTATTATTCTATGACTCATTGAATACATTTTAATTCACCTTATGTCAAAACATATATTTGAAATGTCGTTACAGAACACAGGAGAAGTTACTTGGAATCAGCTTATAATAGGGATTTGGGTGGATTTCTCCATTACCAGCATCATCACTGCTGGATTACATTTCTTTCTTCTCTAGTAGCACCTAGGGTGAACATTTTCTCCTCCAAAGGGAGAACTTTTTTGGTTGGTTGAACTCAAGAAACCCGCCAGACTGCTCGTTCACAATTTGAAAGAAGATATTGGCTGGCTATTCAGTAGGAATTCTGAAACTCTCATACTTTAAATCACATCTGTGTTAAAGCAACGTAATTCTAAGCTTCTAAGTCTTGTAAAGAGCTGTTCACTGACTTGGCTCACAAGCAGGAAGAAAGGCGGGGGGGTCAATGGTGCAGTGAAAAGAATTCTTTCTCTTCCTTCCAGTTTTTGATACAAATACGCCCTTGTTTCTCTAGTTTCATTTCCTTACCATTCTTATATATTCCTAACACTCAGTACCATCTGATGATGTCATACAAGCTATAGGATGTAAGATCTTTAAAATGTTAGCTGCAAAATGCTTCTTGTGACTTCCTCTCGGGTCTACCTTTCATGGCATAGGAAAAAAACCAATCTTTTCATAAGTCTTCCAACTCAACTGGATCTACTTAAGAAAAGTATTTAGACACAATTTACTAAAATGTTTCTTTAAAAACTCCTTTGTATCTATTACAAGTGAAACATTATTCAGAAGTTGGAGGTGGTTTGTGGAGCATTTGAATCTTCTCAGTTTATGTCTGCAAGTATGGAGTTCATGACAAAAACTTGTCAATGGAATAGGTACTTCTATCACATCTGTATTAATTTGGGATTGATGATCAATTTATCATTTGTAATGTATTGGGTCTAAGAATAATGTCCATGTTTGATGGTCTGGTCATTTTTTCTTTCATTGTATGCTGTAGTAACTGCCCACTCTAATTATTGTTTGTTGTCAATGTGTAAAGTTTTAAGGACGAAGTAATGTCAGATGATGCTGTGTCAAACTGATCTTGAGAAAAATTGGGAGGACTTAGATATAAAAGGAAGCCATGTGGTCTATGCCAGCCTTGTTTGTAGTTTTACTGGATATTAATCCCTCATATACACTGATTTAACATCCCAAACTATGATGCAGTTTTAGATTTAAATACTAGTCTAGAGCTTCTATCATAAGTCTGCTCTAAGTCTTGATTTAGTCTAAGATTGGATGGACTCTGTTGCTCTCCAAGTGGGTTTTTATTAGAAGTGTCCATAAAAGGCTGCATGGTGATCTGCCTGCACTGGAAAGGACATACTGTGCTTTCTGGGTGCTAAGAAGCAATGAACTGTTTGGCACAACAAAAATATTCAAAGCCAGTCTTGAAAGGAACCTCTGAAAACCATTCAGCCCGTTTTCCCGTCTCTGGCTAGAATCACACTCAGAACAGTCGCCAGTGGGAGAACAGCAGAAATAGGAGTTCCAGAGACTTCCTGGCAGCAAGTTTCCCTCCTCAGCAAGCCTACCCCTCAGGGGAACTTTCTCTAGCACCTGCCCAAGCCCTCATCAGTCACATTCATGACCCCCAAATGAAGGGCAATGAAATCCCACAAATCGCCACAGAATGAAACAATGTATTGGTCAAACTTTTGAAAATTAGGAGTCTTTAAATTCTTAATTAGATATAATGCATTACACTCTGTTATTTATATAACTTCTATTTGATGCATATGCACCAGGGCTATTTTTATGAACAGGATGTGTCTGAGCTCCAGTCTAGAACTTCTTTTTTATTTTCTTAGAATTAGGCAAGCTATACTGAGCTCTATAATTTCTTGTTAATAATTGTCACTACCAGTATTGCAAAACACATGCTATATTCCTATTATATTTAATGTCCAAGTATAAGAAAGGAGAAAAAGAGAACGGGTATGAAAGGAAGGAAGGAGGGAAGGGAGGGAAGGAGGAAACCAACCATTCGTCCAATAATCTTAAGTGTGCATGGAACTCAGCCCCACACTTCCAGAGTCTAATGTGAGGACACCCCATTTTTCACTACTTGTCACTGAGGCAAAGCAGAGAAGGGGGCAAGAGCAGACAGCAGTGGACCACAGATTTATTTGTGTTCATGCAGGTAAGAGTTGACTCCTCCATTGCTAGGCCTAGATTCTAGACTCCAGGTAAGGAGAGAGTAGAAAAACAGAATGTGGCTTATTCATGGCAATCTAAGATGATACCTTTTTTACTCACCTTTCGATCCAATGCCTTGGGCAATTATGTTCATTCTTCCCCTAAGTAGTGAAAGAACACAAGACCCAGGTTAAATCCAAAAGTTAAGGCGTGAATTTTCTTTTTTAGTATGAAAATATATAGATTTCCAAAATGAAATAGTTTAATTATATATGAAATCTTCATTAATAGATACTATTGATTGCAATGCAAAAAAATTCATTGTGTTTTTATAGTCAACGTTGAACCTTCAAAAAGTTAAATAGAATTTTTTATTTCTATCAAATGACTATCTCACTGACCCATGTGTTTTATACAATTATCACATTTACTCTTCACCCAACGGATTTATCATTTTTCTCAAAGTGTCTTACCTAAACCAGAAGCATCACCTGAGAACTTATTAAAAATGCAAATTCTCAGATCCCAGCCCAGACTTACTGTATCAGAACCTCTAGGGGTTGGATCAGCTATCCAGGATGATTCTGATGCACAGGACAGTCACTGGGTGAGAGAGTATTCCCATTTTAGAGAGAAAAAAACTGAGGCACAACAACTTTAAGCAATTTCCCCAGCACCACAATTTACTTGGTAGTAACCCATTGTCAGGAAGATACAGAAAATTTATATTCCAGGGGAAGAATTAGGTTTTTTTTTAGAAAAATTAACTAGCAACATATGGCTTAAAACATATTTTTCTTGTCCAAATTTCTGTCTATAAAATACTCGAGCTGAAAAAAATTATGACTCGAAATGTTAAAGTCAAATGTCAGATAGGTGATGGGAAGGAATGTGTGGAATCACAAGTCCACTGAGTAATAGCTCCTGCCTCATGTGAAGGGGGCAGCAATGGACTCAGGGCCAGCAGAAAAACACTGCATCAAAATAATCTCAAAAGAGAAGCCAGGAATCCAACTCTGTGAGGGCAATCTCACAACTTTATAACGTCAGCTACTAATTCGTATACTATACTGATTAAAAACACACATGGATTTTGCTTACAGGATACCATTTGCAACCTCTGGCTGAGAAATCCTCATAACATTTAATGAACCCAGATCAAAAGACTGAAAGGATATAGGGTTTATGGAAACTATATGTGGGGAGAGGTATGAGAAATAGAACTCATGGAAATATGCTAAGTGGTCATGCTATCCAAAATGCGCCTGAACCTGATGACTGTGTGTTCTAGTAGCCACCTTCATGAATTCATAATTTGAAATGGTGCGTCACAGTATCATCAAGCTTTATGTTCTTCACTGAGATCTTGAGACTGCAGACCCTGGTTCTATAAGTGACTCTTGGAGCAAACTTTGGAAAATTACCTTGTGAGGCACATGTCAAGGGTTTTTGTGGGCACCATTTAAAATTCTCATTGAGAAAGCCACTCTCTGAACTGAAAAACATTCAGAGGAAGCAGGTTTGGAAAGGTTACTGCAAAATCCATCTCCACTGCAAACAGAAGTGATTTTAATGCCTGTTATTTTGGAAGCAATTCAAAGTTGTTTTTTCCATTGTAAAGAGCATTAAAGTGCTCTGTGGAGGCAAGTATTACTTTTTTCTTGGCCCACTGCACTTCAGTAATGGTTCTTATGCACTGAAGGCACAACAATAAGACTCAGGAAGTTATGCACAGTATTTCGGGAGAGCAGAGAAGTGGGAGGGAAGAGGAGGTCATATGGTAAGAATAGAGAAGAGAAATTTGGGGGCCGAGAGGCTGTGCATGTGAATACCAGCTAAGACAGGGAACATCTGGAAAACCTGCTCTGTATTATGTGGTGATTCCACAAACTTTTCCAAGGAATCACATCAGGAGAAAATTACATTTTAATTAGAGCTGGTATTGATCCAGAGAAAGTGGGGAAGAAAGAGGGTGGTTTGGTGAACATTCGGCATTTCAGTTTGACTGGATCTATGAACCGCAATTAACCACTCAGCCACCTCTAGGTGTGCTCTGCGTGCGCCAATAGCTTGTGAAACATCATGTGGGCTTTTGCCCAGTCCTAACCTGCGAGAGGAGAGAAGCAGCAGCAGGTGAATGTTAAGCAAAAGGGGTCAAAACTGGCATATATTTGTGGAGAAGGCACCAGAAAGCCAAGGCGATATCCATGTAGAAAGAAGGTGACGAGGAAAAATCAATAAAAGAATGTAAGGAAATATGTAAGTTCTTTAAGGGAATACTATATTATATTTTATGTGAAAAACACAGGAATTATGTTGAAAATAAAACAGCCCGTATGTTTTGAATTCTCCTTAATGGAAATCAAATGCATTTTCTGAATGTCAATATGTATTAGTCTTTTAGTTAAGTATCTCCTAAATTAAATTTAATAGCACTAATAGTAATAGGAAGGGATGGCAGAAATTGTTCTCAGAACTTTTGTTGTTCTTTACAAATTCATCCTTGTAAATGTATTGAATTCAAACTGCAGTGTACACTATCCTGGAGACCCAACCCTCCTCCCAAGGATCAAGTAAGACATAGACGTGTGTAATGTTAATATTGCTAGAAGACAGTGAGATATACATATGCAATTGACAAATGAATAGTCAGAAGATAACACCATACGCTCTGGCAATAGAGAAATGCCCTGTCAGGGACGATTTCCTGACAGAAACCGTATTCGTCTGGACCTTGAAGCAGAGTAGAATCTGGATGAGCGGAGGAAGAGAATCTAGCAGAGGGTGAATGATGCTCTGAGCAGTGCCAACAAGACATGGGAATATGCAGAGAACAAACCGGAGTGCCTGAGAAGAAATTCTTAGAGGTGACAGAGGGAGCGTGACATTTGAAAGGATTCAGTGGCCAGATGTATTAGGTGTTTAACAAATGTCCTATACAGGGTGTCATATAGAGATTGTAGAAGACCTTATTTGAGGTAGAATCCCTAGTGCAGGGAAGAAATGCTTAAAGTGAAAAGGATCCCAAATTAGTAAATAAACATTTCAGGAGTATACATACTATGCATGTACCAGGTATCACACAGGTTAGATACTTCCAAATATTTGGGTTGTTTTCTGTGGCATATGGCAGCTCAGATGTGCAGTCCATTGTGATTTCTATGTTTCCCTTTCTTTATACCTCACACCCAAAATTGTTGTGCCATCTGAAATACTCTAAATTCCTGACCCTTGCATTATTGACCCCAGGCCAATAACATGTCAACTCTCTTCCTTTCCTATTTCAGAATATCTTCTCCAGACTGTAGTTTTGGCCTGTACACAAGCTTGAGTCTTTCCAAACATTGGAGAAATCTTGCAGAGAAGAAACATGGCATCTGATTCTCGGACTCGCCCTTGCTCCAGGCTCCTCCAGCTGCTGTTCATACACATATGGCTTGATTTTATTTAATAAGAAAGCTCAAAATGTTTCCCAATTCGGAATAGATCCCTGCATGCTCTTCCCTCTTGTCTAACCAGAAATCCCATTCTCCTCCTCCTCTAACTCAATAAACCAAATCTAATTGGAGAATAATTATAAAATACCCTGATGTGCAATTTGTTTCACTAACCCAATAATTAATTAATATGTTACTTATGGTTCGGAAGTGCTCCTAAGATACAGCACGAATTCCACCAGATGAAAGAGAACCCCAAAGACATAAACCAGGGGCCGCTCCTTTACATAAGACAGGCCAGGAGAAAAAGATAGATGTGAAAAAAAGACACCATCTAGTTGACCTTTCTGTATCTATAGTGAGATTTGCTTTACTCCATCTGAGCATTCTCCTTTTGTCCTCTTTTTAAAAAGTAAGTGAAGCAGATTGTGTGTTTTGTGGATAATAGGAGCAATACCGTTGGAACTGACTTCAGCCTGTGGATGGACATTTTTATATTGAAATTTTCCAACCACCAGTTGCTTTCAGGTGAGAGAATTGTCCTACTCCTTGGAACCATCTCCTATTGACTGCTGCTTGATTTGAGTACATACTCTAAGCTCATACAGGTAACAGACAACTTTCTAGCCCCTTTGCTTGTTTCCCATTGTACCTTGGAGCAGGAGATGCCTTGGATTTTCCTTTACATTATTTAAAATATTTAGGATGCATAAATTGCTCTGCAAAATTTTATTTTCCATGGTTATAACCCATCTTCTGTTTACCTTAGAAAAGGTGGAGGGTGAAGCTAAATAAAATTATTCATAATTATAGCAATGAGCCATTCTTAAAAGATCACAAAATCAAATCTTTTTTTTTTTCTTTTTGGAAAATTAAAATTATTTCTTCGAGCTAGGTACAAGATTCTGAGTAACACCTGGCAGCGACAGACCAAGCACTTTCAGAAACAAAGGCTGTTGTGTTTCACTGCAATCCTTTCAGCTCTGGCTTATAAAACAGACTTTTATGTTTGGAAGTGTAATGGACTCTCCTCTCTAGGACGCGCTGCCTAGGAAGCTGCTGTTTTTCTGGTGTAAGGGTGAGAGAAGCTCGATGATCCAGAATGGTTAACTTCTCTATATCCTTTCCTTCATAAGGCTCCTGGTAGCCTTTCTTTTAATCAGCTTCTTTTAGTTGGCAAAGCATGCTTGGAGCAGTTCCCCAGCCCAGCCTGGGTGTGCCCCTGTCGGAATCCTGTTTTCCTGGAGACCTCATGTCTGTGAGGCAACACACTTGGCTTTGGCAGGCCCGCACCACCCATGACGAATGACAACTCCAAACCTACGAGTTCAGCTGATTTCCAATCTAAGGCCTTTACAAAGGAAATAGTAAATCCACTGCATGGTGCTTCTTTGCCAGGGACTGCATCTGAGGACTACCTGATATTTGTATTGCTCTTAACATGAGGTATGAAATTCAGCTGAGACTTGCCTCATTTTATAAAAAACAGCTGATCAATTGCCTACCTATTGTCTGCAGCAAAGGATGTACTGCACGAAATCATGGTGTTTTTAATCCACATTTCTTTTACTCAAGATGCTATGTCGCTGTGAAAAAGACTTCGTGCGCACAGGCAGCCTCGTTAACTATTCAAATCTCTCCCTTGGGTGTGTCAGCTGATTCTTTTAATTCTGCATCAGAAATCAACTTTTAAGATTTCCTGAAGGGAAAGTGAATTTATCTATCATGATCTGAATATTCTTAAGGAGTATCTCGTTTAGTAAATACTCATGGAAATACCTTGAGGAAAAGAAGTCCTAAAAAAACCCTCAAAAGAATGTCCTGCTATGAAGCTGTAGCAATTGCAGAGCTCTTTGATCTGAGATACTTCTATAGTGTGATGACAGCTATACTTATGCCAATGTGAGTAATCCTAGAATCTGTGTTATATTTCTAGAAATTAAACCATTTCTTTATTGTGGCAGACAAGGGCGGCTGGCTAATTTAATAGTCATTTCCTACAAGGTTGTGTTTGCTGCCTACACTACAGGGGGTAGAAAACAAGTCACTTTCTTGCTCATCTTCCCTTACAGTGTAAGATGGTTATGTGATACGTTCTGGTTAATGAGATGTAAGTGAAGCCTATTAGGGGTCAAGTGCTATGGCATCCCGCACCTGGCTCCCTCTTTCGTCCTTTCTTGTGTTTAGTAGCCAGAGCACAATCTCCAGCAGCCTCCGTGTGTGAAGGAAACATAAAAGAAGGAAAGGGCAAGAGAATCTGTGATGTCAGCACCAATAGCAGTGGTGATCCAATGCCAAGAATTCTACAACTACAGACTTACTTCTTTGGGAAAGGTAGGGAGGAGAAAAATTAACCCTGTGATGTGTAAGTCACTATATTTGGCTATTCTGTTATAGTCAAATGTATTTCAGTGATATCTTTAACCCTTCCTCATAAGTAGGAAAGATATTTGGTCATCAATATAGATTTACCTTCTAAAGCTTTGGAATTTCATAGGCTTGTGAGACTTTGACTTACATTTAGAATTTATAGAAACCATGAAGAAAAAAAAACATATATATCCAGGATCAGAAAACAGAATTGCTTTTTAAAAAAATCAGATATTTTGGACAGCTTTGTATTTTTGATTTATTTTTTGCAGAAAATGGAGATACCAATTACAAAAACAGCAGTAGAGATAGCATTTTATTTAAAAATAATTTATTACTGATAGACTTAAGTCAGCATGTTGATTATGTTGTATTTTCTTTTTATTAAATTGAAAAATTACATCTCAGTCTGCTACAATCTGGAACTGGAGGGGATCATGTTGAGTTAAACATGTCAAAAAAAAGAGAAACACAGCATAGTTTCAATCATATTTGGAATCTAAGGAAATAAAACAAATGAACATACAAATTCCAACAAAAAAAACAGAACTCAGGACTAATTATAGGGTGGCAGGGGAGGGCTGAGTAGAAAAGGTGGTAGTAAGAGACACTGGAACTCTGGGGTGGGTGTGGTGTGAACCATAAACTGGATAAGTTTTTTTCTTAAAGTGGTACACTGTATTTCCTGTAAAAAATTATGTATGCTAAGTGCAGTGTGTTTCCAGGACTAGATTTTTGGAACAGCAAAAAGTCTTCAGCAGAAAACTAGTGAAGTCCAAATGACATCTGCAGTTTAGTCAACAGTTTAAAAAAGAAAGAAAGAAATCTCCTGAACTTGGCAAAATAACAATATTTATACAAATTTACTTTTTAGGAATTTGAACCTATTCTGAGAAATTCTTTTTCTTTCAAAGAAAAAACAGCTTCTTTCATAGCCATGGGGTTTTCCTTAACAAAAAGCATTAGTCAAGCCAAATATTCTGGACTTATCCCATGTCAATTCATAAAAGGAATGCTAATTAGGAAATTCCACCTTATTATATGAAGCCATATTGGACAAAGATAAGACAAACTTGCTTAAATGAATCACTATTTCAAGATTGGAGGAATTTCCAAGCCATGGAAAATTAAAAGGAACAACTCCCTTCCTCTCTAACTCTTTAAGTATTATTGCACTGTGGATCCTCAATGTACTATCATATTTCAGACTGTAACTGTCTGGAGGGAAATATTTCTACCTGTTTTTCTCATTCTACAGAAATCTCATCATGGCACAGTATGAGTACAGATTTTTTTAATAAAAAGGATTATGGTGATAAGGCAAATAGATACATTCAATGCTAAAAAGTATCAAAGAATGTGATAAAATAGAGATGAGTTCCTATAGATCATTTCATAGTGAAAACTAAAATATGCAATGAACGTAACAGTTGCTTATAATAGATGTTTATTGATGCGATGATAATGTGAACATAATACGATGTTCCTCAAATTTGTTTGCATAATAGAGTCGTCTGGGGTTGTGTACAGATTCCTAGCTGATCCCTAGAAATCCTGATTCAGTAGCTATGAAATGGGGCCCAGGATTGTAACAATACTCCCAGGTAATTTAGGCCACACTTTGAAAAATATGATTAGAGGACATGAATTGTGATTGTGAAAAGAAAAAAAAAAAGCATCTTTATGTCTAGCAAATCAAGAAGCCATTCATAAGCAGCAGAAGGAATTGCCAACCTGGAAGGAAAGGACATTCTGTTCATTTGCTCATTCACTTAGTCCTTCATTCATTCCTGTAGACCCCATGAGAACCTACTACCAAGTCTCTCTTTCCTTGCTGCCCCTTTGTCAGCCCCGTGAGCCTGAGCAGAGTCAGGATAAGCTTCAGGGAAGCCCATTGTCAGAAGCATGACCATCAGGTTCAGAGGACTCTTCTTCGTCTAGGTGAATCATTTCACAGCCACAGGGTCCCAGCTTCCAGAAAGGCCCTAAACAACCACCCATGTCTGATTCCTACATTCAGCATTTTTACTTCCCTAAACACCCTTTGCCTCTGAAAGTTTAAGTGGTTGACTTAGAGCCCACATTCTACATCAGGCTGGGCTTACTGTGATTCATTTTGTTCATTTTTACTGAGATTAATTGATGTATAACTTTGCATTGTTTTACATAAACAACATAATGAGTGGATATTTTTGTAAATTGCAAGATGATCAATGCAGTAAGTCTAGTTAGCATCCATCGGCACATATAGTTACAATTTTGATTTCTTGTGATAAGAACTTTTAAGATCTGCTTTATTGTTGGTAGCACACACATTGCCGATGAGTATAGGAGAGGCAGAAAATGGGCTCTTCGGGCTAACCCTTGAGGCCATGACTCAACACAATGCCTTGAGGTAGGATTTAGTTGACTCTAAGATGCTCGGGAACTGTCAACTCAGTTTTATATCTAGAGAAGTTCTAGTTAAAAAAAAAATAGGCTTCTTGAAGCCAAATTCCTGCAGAAAACAACGGAAAGTGTTGGATAAAGTATTAGCAATAAACCTATCAACAGACAAACAAGGTTTTAAGGTTATGTAAGGAGATGTAGGATAAAATCTGAGAGAAAAACAAAAGGAAACTGGAGAGGAAAATAAGATTTGAGTACCACAGATGCTTTTATCCAAGGGCATTTTCTAAGTTGTGTTGGTCTCATGCAGAAGTGGACAAAAGTCAAGATTCATGGTCACTGTGAGAGGGAATTATAAGAAAACTCCTTTCCTGCAGAATTGGAGTCCAAAGATGACACCTGGAGAGTATATGACAACCAGAAGTAAACTAGCCTTCTCTATACTTACGATCGGAGAAGGGAAGAGAAAGTGGGGGGTGGAGGGTGGGAGCAGGGAAGAACAAAAGAAATCCATCTCTGAGATGTTATGACTACATGCCAGTCCTCGTGTGGATTAGCACCTGGGTTTATTTTGCTGAGAGGTTCCAGAAAACTGCAAATTCCAAGCTTAAGGTGGATGACACCTGCCCACAGGTGTCAGGCAGAAGCAAAACTCTTTGGAAAACCTTCATGCCTTACCTCACAAATGAATCAAATGAGACCAAAGTAGACTTTTAGTTAATCAGCCCAAATTAGTGGTTACCAGAAAGTAAGGGGGTGGAAGATAGGAAAATAGGGTAAAAGGGATCAATTATAAGGTGAAGGAAAGAATGAGACTGTTGGTGATGAGCCTAATGTATATGTACAGATACTGATTCACAACGATGCACACTTTAAACCTATATACTAGTAAATCAATGCATCTTCAATAAAATCTTTTCAAAGTAAATAGTTTTTAAAAATGACCACAAAAAACTTTTGTAAAGACAATAGTAAGCACACACAAAAAAGTTACCAGACACACCACAAAAAAGCACCAGGAGGCAATTTGTTATCTATCTTTAACTCTGCTCAGTGGAAGAGAGATCACTAGGAATGATCACTAGGAAGAGGAGGAGACACCTGCCTAGTGTTCCTGGAGCAGGTTTCCTTGAATGCATTTAATATTTGATGGAAAGTGTTTGTGGTTAGAAAAGATCAAAATGCTTATGCAGGTATTTAGGGGCATGAAAACACGGGTTTCTTAATTCCATGACTCAGTGGCACTCAACTCTGACAATTAGCAAGGCTCACAGAGTACAAGTCATCCAGATTCCCAGGTAAGAAACAAATCTACTTGGAGATAACTTTCATATGTGTAAGTGCTTAAGAGAACACATAATTTTCTTTAGAATCTTGAAAAATGACAAGAGGAGAGATTTAGTATTTTGTTATCTTATTCTCCGAGGCAAAAACTAAACTGTGTGAATCCCAGGTGACAAGAAAGCCAGGGGCAGCATAGAAAAGTGGCCCATGGTTGCCTCAGGACTTAGAAAGTAGATCACATTATTCCAACTGCTCTAATATGAATGCATTAAGCCTTTTGATTTTGTTCATGTGTTTTAGATTAAAAAATGTATCTTGCCAGGATTCTTTGTCCTTAATTTTAAAAACCATGTGTGTTTTAGGGTTAATTTAATCTGCCTGTTTCCTATTTGCTTATAATTAAACCATCAAAATCTTGTCCTTTAAAAACTATTTGATGTCCACAAAATCCTCGGAGTCCTTTCAATAAGTTTCTTAAAAGGGTTTTTATCCCACTTAAAAACAGAAGTTTCAGTATGTTATGGGTGACCTGCTGCAGAAACCAAGATTCCCCCTTTCAGTTCCCAAGTCCTTGAAGTCTGAATAATTTCTGAACTGGGAGAAAATAAGTTCAGCCATTGCTTAAAATTTTAATGCTGCTAAAGAAGACATTTGGAGCAAAGATGAGTTCCATCAGAGGGAAAATCAGAGCTGTAACAGAAATTGGAGCTATATGAATTTAGCTAAGTCCTCTGAGGAATAACTGGGAGTCTAACTTGTCACACTGCCATCCATAGAGCAAGGAAACACTCAAATGCACATGAAATGCTTGACAGGACTACAGAGGAGTATGATGTCCATATGAAATAATATTTGCTCATAGCACTAAGAAAACAATGGACTATAAATGTATGGATTTCAGCACATCCAATTTGCTCGCTATAATCCTCTGCTGTTGGCAGCCCATGGAGAACCCTCAATAAATTTACCAACATTGAATAATTAATTCCCCACAAGGGATAAATAGAATCTGTTGTTCTAATGCTACCTCCTGTCATGGAGAACAGCAGAAGTGAGGTGGCAGGGCCAATAGTTGGGGAAGGTCTTTCATAGAAAGCTATGGATAGCAAGCCAGGATCGTGAGCTGGGCTCTGTAGAAAAGCTCTCCCCTTTCTGCAGGTGTTGACAAGAGCCCAAGAGCCGGGCAGCAGCAAGCATCCTGCAAGTCAGAAACTCCCCAGCCAGGCTTCAGAGTGCGTTCAGCAGGCATTTCCAGGTAACCCATAAATACTTCTGTTCTGAGCAGATCACAGCTCTTGGATAGCACCGGTCTTTTATCACCAAGCATCAAATACTGAGCAGACAGGATGCAGGGGCTTCCCCAGCAGGGGAGCTGGCACGCGAGCTCTAAGGAAAAGGGATCTGAGTCGTTTCCTTTGATTGTTAGAGAAGGATGGCGTCCTGGCCCTCGGGTGTTTAGAGTCCCGTGTGTATTACTGTTCTCATGTGATGGTTAGGATCTCAGTTTTTCCAGGCTTTCATCTTCTACAGAGAAACCTCCTCTGCTGAGACACCTGGGAGAATTCTTCTATTATAATTGATACAATTATTTATACTCACAGTGTGCTTCCTAGTTTGCAGAGTTCTAACACATCATTAAGTATTTCCTTTGATAATGCTATTGATTTTAACCACAAGCATAATGGTTACAACAAGGATTATTAGGACAAATGATTTTAGGAAAGTTGTAAGATACAACATATCAGTCTTAAGTATCACTTTTATATCTATATACAAGCAACAATTATAACTTTTAAACATCTTTTTGAGGTGCATTAGCATAATAAATTGCAGGTATTTCAAATATGAAATTTAATAGGTTTTTACACACATGCGTGTTTGGGTGCATATGTGCATATATAGTGCATATGTGTACATGTAATAGATGTACATATTATATGTATATATACACACACTCGTGAAACCATCACCACGATCAAGAAAATGAACATCCCCATCACCCTCAAAATTTTCCTTTGTCCCCTCTGTAATCCCACTCTCTCACCCCTTCATGCCTTTCTCCCACAACCGTCTGTTTTCTGTCACTGTAAATTAGTTTGCATTTTCTAGATTTGTGTAGTGTAGAATCATAGACTGTTCTTTTTGGTGTGGCTTCTTTTGCTCAGCATTATTTTGATATTCTTCCATGTTTCTCGAGATTCGTTGGTTCTTGGATTTGCAAATGATCATTTCTATCATACTTGAAAATGTGTATAGCCAGTACTTCATCAAATATTTTTTATGCTTCCCTCACTCCCCTCTCCTTCAGAGAAACTATAACATATATATATATATATATATATATATATATATATAAGGACTCCTGAGTGCACTGGTGCTCTGGTTTTGTTTTGGGTGTTAATTTTTGTTGTTCTTTTTCATATTTGAGCTTCATTTTTGTAATTTCTCTGCTTCAAGTTTTTTTTTTCTTCAGTGTTCAGTCTACTACTAATTCCATATAGTATGTTTCTCCACTCAGACATTGCAATTTTCATCACTAGAAGTTCAATTTAAGGTTGTTTTTATTGTTCAAGTCACTACTTAAAATTTTTCATCTTTCCTCTAGTTTCTTGGACATCTAAAATATAGTTATAGAAATTCTTTTAATGTCCTTATTTACTCACCCTATTGCCTGGATCATTTCTGGATCAGTTTTGATTAAATTATTTTTCTACCTATAGGTCATATTTTCCTTCTTCATTGTATATCTGGCAATTTTTTATTAGATGCCAGACACAGTATGAATTTTACTTTGTTGAGTGCTAGAGTTTTTTAAGTTAAATTAGTTTTTTTTTAAGACAGGTGCAGGCAGGAATGCAGGTGGGTAGGGAGGCAGGCAGGAAGAGACAGTGGAGAAAGAAGCATTTTACTTATTTTATTCAGTTGTTCATTTTGGTTGTCTCCCCGGACCAGGTCTTGAGCCAGGGACCTTGGGATGCATGTGGACTGCAGTCAGTTTAACTAGTAGGCCACCAGGGCATGCCAAGTGTTGGAAATTTTTATATTTCCAAGTATTCTTGAGCTTATATCTGGGGTGCAGTTACATTACTTGGAAACATTTCAATCCATTTGGGTCTTGCTGCTAAGCTTTATTAGGCAGGAACAAAGCATTTAGCCAAGAGTCTATGAATGTCATGAATTTTGTACTCTCACTTGTAAGAACAAAAACTATTCTTAGTGTAGTGTGAACTGTAGGTATTGTTTACTCTAAACTTTTGAAGTAATTCTTTCCCTGGCCTCTGGTAGGTTATTCTCCAGCATGCACTGAGCAGAATTCAACTGAAGACTGATGGGGACTCGCTGCAGATCCCTGAAATTCTCTCAGTGCAGTTCGTCTCTCCGGCACTCTGGCCTACATACTTTCACCATTATGGCCTCCCTGAACTCCCACCGCTATTTCCTCAACTTGGGATTCTGCTGGGCTCTTCCTGCTCCCTCTGCTGTGCCCTGGAAACATTCTCCAGGGGGTGATCACTCAGCAATCACTCTTTCACTGCCAGTTGTCTCATGACTTGAAAACTAGTGCTTTATACATTTGGTTCAACTTTTTAATTGTTCCAGTTGAGAAAATAGATTCAGTTTGCATAACACCATATTGGTTATAAACAAAAGTTCTGTTATTGCAAAGTGAAAGAGTGTGTGTGTGTAACTTGCAATAGCATAAAATATGAACTTCTTCATCTTAGGTAAAAGTTTAATACACTCTGTGTTAAACCTGAAGACTAAAAATTACAAAACACTTCTTAGAGGAATTTAAAATGTTCCTAAATAGAGAGATGAACTGTATTTATTTATCATAAAATACAATATCAGCATAAGATGCAAATTCTCCCCAAATTGATTTGCCAACTCAATGCATTTCAATCAAATCCCAGCAGATATTTTTATAGAAACTAACAAATGATTTGGAAACATATATGGAAATACAAATATCTAGAAAGTTAAATTATTCTGAAAAGAAAAAAATTTTAGAGTAATTATGCTATTCAATTTCAAGACTTATTATAAAGCTACAGTACTAAAGAGAGTGTTGTATTGGTGTGAATATAGATATATAGATTAATTAAGCAGAATACAGAGTCCCTAAATAGACCCTCATATCTATGGTCAATTGATTTTCATCAAAGATACCAAAGTAATTCAAGGAGGAAAATGATGGTCTTTTCCAACTGTCTTACAAGAACTGATTATACAAAAAAATACCTCCCAGGCCCTTACCTCGCACCATATACAAAAATTAACTCAAAATGAATCAAACACTTGCCTGAAATAACTAAAACTATGAAACATCTAGAAAAAACAGGAAACATCTTTTTATTGGAGTCAGGAAAACATTTCTTAGAACACAGAAAATAAATGAGTTGTAAAGAAAAACTGTAAGAAATTGGTCATGATAGCAATTTCCTTGTAGTAACAAGTCTGACTCCATTTTGACTGCTGACAGCTTTCAAGCCCTTCCACTTTCTCTCCCATTTTGTCCCACATCTGGGTTAGTTGATAGGAAAACCCAGGTGCTTTATTATTTATTGCCAACAGGAAGTTCAAAACATGTCAGCTTGGGCCTGCCCTGCTCTCTCTAGAAAATCTCATTGAGTATTAAACATGTATTTATAAAGGGCATTTATCTAGCACATATAAAAAGAACTCAACCTTCATAAGTAAGCAGACAACCTTAACAAAAGATTTAAACAGATTCTTCACTAAAGGTATACAAATGACACACAGTCATGAAAAGATGCTGAACATTACTTATTATCAGGGAAAATGAAATTGAAACAATGATATACCACTTCATACCCACTAGATTAAATAAAATTACACCACTGTCAAAACTATGACTGTGGATGTGGAACTACTGGACATTTCATACAGGGCTAGTGGAAATGCAAAATAGTGCAGATGCTTTGTGGAGCAGTTTGACGGTTTCTTATCAAATTAAACAAAGGCTCACTATACAACCCAGTAATCTTACTTTCAGGTATTTACATAACAAAAATGAAAACATATCCATATAAAGACTTGCACTCAAACGAGTGTAGTAACTTTGTTCATAATAGCCATAAACTGGAAACAATCCAAATGCCCACTCACAGATCAATGGATAAACACAATGTTGTTTATCCACCTAATGAAATACTACTCCACAAAAAGGGAACTACTGATAGATGCACCATCATGGATGAATGTTAAAGTACTATGCCATATACTTGCAACAAAACTGAGGTTACCAACAGGGAATGGGATGGCAGGGGGAAGAAGGGAGAAATGACGGTAAAGCCCCTGGACAATGGAGAAGAACACTTGGTGATCTGGTGGAGGACAGGGTGTGTTGACATATATATGAGGAATGGGGAACCTATAAGTATGAGTTTATTTTAATATGCAAAAATAAAAATAATTAATTTTTAAAAAATGTATTATGCCAGTAAAAGAAGTCAGACTCAAAAGACTACACACTGCATAATTCCATTTATATAATTCAACAAAAGAGTAACAGAAGGGTATGGTAGAGAATCAATAGCAATGGCACACAATAGACTATTTTGGCACGAAGGAAGTGTTCCATAACATCATTGTGGTGTCAGTTATATGATCATATATATTTGTCAAAACACATCAAACTGTACATTAAAATTGGTACATCTTATTGTATGCATGTTACACCTCAATAAAAAACTTAAAAGTCAATAACTGATGAAACACTATACAGGGCTCTTTGTCTTCTGTTTCACATACATTAGTTTACTAGGTATTTTCCAGTATGGTTTTGAGGGGTGATCCTACAAAGATGGACTCAGAAAGGTAACTTACCTGTAGATAAGTTGAAGAATTGAAATTTTTATTCTAAATGTAGTGTTCTTTTACCTATAAAGCCTCTTTGGATGTTCAATTCATTGAATAATATCAATAAATTTTTTAAATTAAGATAAATATTTATTTATGTATTCCTAAAATCAAGTTATATCCCCCCACACTTTGGGAAAGATTGAGTCACATCACATTAGGATAAGGAGACCATAGATATGACAGTATGTCTGCCTTATGAAGGCTCTTGGCCATAGCTTATGTTAAATGTCAAATAGAATCATTTAGAGCTGAGGACAAGATCCCAGAGATAGCAAATGACTTTGACTTGCTCCAAATCATAGAGCTACTTACTTAACCAGAACTCAAGGATTCTAATTCCTAGAGCAATGTACTTTCCGGAATATGACATTGTATCCTGACTTCATCATTGGTAAGTTTTAATATTGTGTGGTAAACTTAATTATTGAATATATATTTAATTTGTCTACCTAATTGTTTTACAAAAAGAAAAAAGAAAAACCACCAACAACAACTCTGTGAATTTTCCTAATTTAATTAATCCAATATTAAAACCCTGGGAAAATAAGTAGTCTTCAGATTCCTACCTACCTAATCTCTAATGTGTCTGCCAGGCCACCCACTTCCACGGAGGCAAGACTTGAAAAACTATGAGTAGGACCTGTTACGGAGAGTTTTAATTCATTTAACAAAGGTTTATGAAACTTCTCATGTGCCAGACCTTATGCTGGCACTAAACATACAACAGAAACAAGTTAGGGTCCTTAGGCTCTAGATGTTCAGAATCAAAAAAATGAGAAAAGAAGCAAATTAAAAATAGAGCGTGATAGCACTTGTGATGGAGGAGTGCTGACTGAAGAACACAATTACCGAGAGAATGAGCCAGTCTTTGGGGCCAAGGAAGCTCAAGGAAGGCTTTGCCTAAATAAACACATATGCACTTGGTTCACATCAGAGGTCACAACTAAAGTGGGTCAAGATTTCCACTGGTTTGCATGGTCGAGAGAGAATGGGAGCAAGAAAAGATCTCATTAGATCCCATACGCTTCCTGGTGAGTTCTAAATGTAAGACACCTCCTTGCTTTTGACAGGACTTGAACGAAATATCACTGCACCCTGAGCAGATTGAAAATAACTGATGATTCAAGAACAAGAATCTGCCTTGAAATTCATCTTGGTGCACCCTGGTGGAGTAGCCCTTAGGTTACTTGTTTCTGAAGGAGCCCAAGTCACATACCCCTGGGTTCACATCAGGGTGAGGAGGGGACAACCAGTGAGCAACTAAAAATAAACTGCTTGTCCTCCTCTCTCTTCCTGCCTTCCTGCCTAGTTGCCTTTACTACTGCCAGTACCTTTTCTTTAAAAACAGAGAGAGAGAGAGAGAGAGAGAGAGAGAGAGAGAGAGAGAGAGAGAGAGAGAGAGAG